>JAHPZR010054025.1:0-10330 GCA_019787425.1 Platygyra sinensis | reverse complement strand
CGAATAACTCGAGTTCGGAATATTGCACATCCCCGAAACTTTGGCACGTTGTTTATTTATTACTCTTCTACGATCCGTCAATTTCTTGACTCAATATATTGAATGGTAAGCGATTTTATTTTTCACTTGCGTGATAGTTAAGTTTACTTGCGTGACGTGAAAATCACGAATTTCGGGCAAAGGGGGGCGACTATTCGAGGGACGGCTATTATTCGAGGAAATACGGTAAGCAATAAATTGTTGTCAAAATGGGTCAAACTATACTTAAGTGATCATTCAATTGGGAAAACTTTGCAAATATACCAAATCAAGCAAAATGAGTGCCAAAAATAAATGGTTGTAGCATTGGTTTTTGCTATTTAATGAAAGAAGAGCATCAGGTGTTTAAACATTTAGAATACAATGTATTTGTTGAAATCTTTTTCTTGTCAATTTAATTCTCGGTTTTTCATCAGTCATGTGATCAAAACTAAAATCGTAACCATTAAATGAATAAAGTTAAGAATCTTGGATACGATAGCTGATCGATATATAAACAACCTCGCCAAGAGTCAGATCTCTGCTGTTTTTCGTTCGTGAGTTATTTGCAGAAGTGTGTCACCCATATTTACAGAGCTTTGTATGGAGACGCCATATGTTTGTGCCGGACGTCAATCATCTCATTCGCATGAATGAATGACCCCGAGAGCAAGCAAATCTACACGCAAACAAATGATTTCTGCACGTGTTTGTCTTGGAGCTACGGACTGAACAAGACTTAAACGTCTTAAGAAACATATAATATGGTTATGAGTTATTAGTTTTATAGAATTAAGCTTTGTTCAGTCGGTAGCCCCAAGAAAAATACGTACAGAAATAATTTGTTTGCGCGTTGATTAATTTGCTTTCTCTCGGGCTCATTCATGCATGCAAATTTTTATTTGCATTTGTCATGTAGGTCAGTAAAAAGGCAGCTAAGAGACCGACAAACGTTTTCATTTATAGATTTCAAGGATGTAGTTAGTAAGTTAGTGAGCTAACCTTACATGCCGAAAGTAAAATGATGATTTTTACGAGAGGACCGCTGCAAGGTTTCACTTTTTCAAGTAAATTTTGTATACAGTCGGCAAGGAGGCGGAGATGATTGACGTCCACCAAAACTTAGGTTTTGTCTAATTTTTTTTTTGCGCAGAAGGTCACGTGTGATTGATAACCGCTGAAACGTAAAACGATTCTGAAGGAGCATTTAAGGGGGGAGAAACTTAACTACAAATCTGTCGCTAAGGAAATCTCAAAACCTCCTTTTTTTGGCTCCTGAAGTCCAGTGGGCATCAAAGTTTACCGTGTTTGTTCGATTCACGTTCCCTTTAAATTTTTTGAACCACGCCCATATTTGGTATGTCACGTGACCACAATAGAAAATGTCAAAAAACTCGGACTGAGTGGATCATTTTCGCTATAAAAGCATTTAAAGATTTATAATTTTCGAAATATTGTACATTTCCTCAAACGCATACTACAAGTTGTAGATAATGCCGTGTTTTAACAAAACGTATTGTTATATTTCGAAAACGATCCACTCAGTCCGAGTTTTTTGACATTTTCTATTGTGGTCACGTGACATACCAAATATGGGCGTGGTTCGAAAAATTTAAAGGAAACGTGAATCGAACAAACACGGTAAACTTTGATGCTCACTGGACTTCAGGAGCCAAAAAAAAGGAGGTTTTGAGATTTCCTTAGCAACAGATTTGTAGTTAAGGTTCTCCCCCCTTAAACATCCAACACCGAAGTAAGTGTTTTAAAACAGAAAAGTTTTTAACCTAATTAGCCTTTGGCAAAATACTCTAATCCAATAGCTCATGTTGACTTATCCCTCTAAATATCTTAAAATATGTTCCACATAACCTTCACCCGCAGCACTTCAGTTTCCAATAGAAACTGCTAGTTTCTAATATCTATTTTTTTCCAGGGATATTCAAGTCTTTAAAATATGCAAATTAGCCAAGTGATAATGCCATTTACTCGACTAAATTTTGATCAAATGTGATAAAGTAGAATATCTCGGCTTATCATAGTAAAAATTACAATTTCAACGATCGCGATTGGTTTAAAAAAGTCTTTTTTTCCTCTAATTCACCTGCCAAGTTTTCATCGGACAGTCCGTTATCAGACAGTTTGTTATCGGACAGTTCAATGAGCTAATCACCTTCAAAGTTGCAATTTAAATCAACCAATCACGTTCAGAGTTGTAGATAGGTGAGCCCGTGAGCTTGCTTTTGTGCTTTGGCGCCTAATTACCGGCAGGAGAGGCGATGGCCTTAGAATGTTTACGCCTCCTTTTTCAGTATTTTAATGAAAATTTTCTCTTTCTTTCAAAACTTGCTATTTTTCTTTTCTCAAAAATTGTAATTTTTGTTATTAATTGGTAACAAGACTTCGTGTCGTCCAATTCCACTCAGTCCTATTACCATTACTAATTTGTTCAGAAATTTATTTTTATTTTATTTTATTTACAAACTTCGCCAAGGACAATTTGGCAGGAGAGATCTCACAGAACTATTGTTCCAATAACGAGACTCCTAAAGAAATGATTCATTCTTTGTGGTAGGGTTCCAGTAAATGCGCTCCACAATAAAAGCTTCACTGTTTTGTTGCCATGACAACATACCGGATTCCAGACTTCCCCAAATTAAAAGTTTTTCTGGCCACTTTTGGCATTCCATTTTTATGTTTGCTAATGGTCCCTCGTATGCATGACTCAACAAGCATATAAATATGTCGAAACGTCAAGTCTTAATCAAAAACTGTGCAGTTTTAATATGCTTTTCACTGTTGTCTGTTTCTTATGTTAGCTTCACTGCTAGCTTCAGTTTGTGGTTTTCAAGCTGAAAACCACTAACATCTTGAAATCAAGTGGGTGGGGACTGGATAGCGAATTGCCATGGGAACAGAATTTTTTATAGTCGTATTAGCCTACCAAGTTTCAATGGTCTGTGCTGCAAATTGGCCAAGATAGCTCTATTTATGTACTTGATATAATTTTGAGTTGATTGTATGAAGTCATCAGTCATATCATTTGCATCTTTTACAGACTTTTTTACTTAAATATCTCCGGAAATAATGCAGATATTTGCAAACAGTGAACGCGCTTTTCCTCTTTATGATCATGGAATTCTATGCGAAATCTGATCATGCGGGTACCACTTTGACTTAAAGCAAATAATTTGTATACCAATATTATGCAATAAGAAATAAAGGTCACCATGCTTGATGTCGAGGAAAAGGTTGTTGTTGTTTAAGAAAAATCGAGCATTTATTTAAATTTTGAAATAAAAGTGGAGGATCCTCGTGTTCGTTTAGGAGCAACAGCACCTCGTTCATACCCCATAAATCCTTATAATAGCACCATGATTATAGTCACGATTGCTTACTATATAAATTCAAGTTTCCGAAGATTGTTTTTTGTTCTTCACTGAGAATTGGTCCATACTTATGTTATATAGAGAAATTTATTACTCAATTCAAAACAAAAGAAAAAAAAAATAATAGGTCACCGTACTCGTTTTCGAGAAAATGGCGATTTACCTCTATTGCGAGGTCCAGCCGTAAAGGAAAAGCCGCCATATTTTAATGCGCACGTTGATTTCGTGCGAAATTATGCGCAGTAGAGATGCGCAATGCAATACTGGGGAATGACCTTAAAGTGCACTTAACCCCCCCCCCTCCACCCCCAATTTTTTTTTTCGCTGAATCGAATATACTTGATATTCGAAGCATCTGGGCGCAAAAACTTTTGAATTTGCTTGAATCCTCGATTTGTTATGTCCTCTCAAAGTCGCACTTGAAGTGTTGCACGACCGAGTTTTAGGGAGTCTGGGGCGGCGGTTGCTGATGATGTCTACCCCGTCTACCCAGGAACCAAACACTATGACGCCTCAGTCAGCTCTCTGTATTTGCTGGAGAAAATGGAAAGCGAAATTAATCGTTCTAATTTATTTGGGGACTGAAACGTGTACGTTTTGTTTAAGAATCATTTTCTTCTCATCACTGGAGTCAGAGTTAAGTTTCGATTCGAAATACTCCGAAATAAACTTCGATCGGAAATTATTACAGTGAGAAAATTCGTGATTTAATTTGTCTATATAAGTAAGGTTTTGATAGCCGTTTTCCCTGTCAGTTAATTTACCGACATCGAGGTCGCCACTAACCGGACGACTTAGTGGCTACCTTTGGATCGGAATTTATAATAAGGACCTCGAAATCGCCACTAACCAGGTGACTTAGTGGCTACCTTCTGGTCAGAATATATAGTAAGGACCTCGAGGTCGCCACTAACCAAGTGACTTAGTGGCGACCTTGGGGTCTGAATATGTAATAAGGACCTCGAGGTCGCCACTAACCCCATGACTTAGTGGCGACCTTTGGGTCTGAATATATAGTAAGGACTTCGAGGTCGCCATTAACAAAGTGACTTAGTGGCTACCTTCGGGTTGGAATATATAGTAAGGACCTCGAGGTCGCCACTAACCCCATGACTTAGTGGCGACCTTTGGGTCTGAATATATAATAAGGACCTCGAGGTCGCCATTAACAAAGTGACTTAGTGGCTACCTTCGGGTCGGAATATATAGTAAGGACCTCGAGGTCGCCACTAACCAAGTGACTTAGTGGCTACCTTCGGGTCGGAATATATAATAAGGACCTCGAGGTCGCCACTAACCCCATGATGAGTCTGAATATATAATAAGGACCTCGAGGTCGCCTCTAACCAAGTGACTTAATGGCTACCTTCGGGTCGTATATATATAGTAAGGACTTCGAGGTCGCCACTAACCAAGTGACTTAGTGGCTGCCTTCGGGTCGGAATATGTAATAAGGACCTCGAGGTCGCCACTAACCCCATGACTTAGTGGCGATCTTTGGGTCTGAATATATAATAAGGACCTCGAGGTCGCCACTAACTAAGTGCTTAGTGGCTACCTTCGGGTCGGAATATATAGTAAGGACCTCGAGGTCGCCATTAACAAAGTGACTTAGTGGCTACCTTCGGGTCTGAATATATAATAAGGACCTCGAGGTCGCCATTAACAAAGTGACTTAATGGCTACCTTCGGGTCGATATATATATAGTAAGGACCTCGAAGTCGCCACTAACCAAGTGACTTAGTGGCTACCTTCGAGTCGGAATATATAGTAAGGACCTCGAGGTCGCCATTAACAAAGTGACTTAGTGGCTACCTTCAGGTCGGAAAAAATATAGAGGACCCCGCGGTCGCCACTAACCAAGTGACTTAGTGGCTACCTTTTTTGAAATATTTTCCGTAACGTTAATTGAGAAGAACATTTTTGGATCTTTTTTGTGTCCAGAAACTATCATTTTAAGTGAATTTAAACATGTTGGAAAGTATTCAAACGTTAAGCTTAAAGCAAAAATTCGGTATACCCGAAGGTAGCCCGCACTAAGTCACTTTGTTAATGGCGACCTCGAGGTCCTTACTATATATTCCGACCTTAAGGTAGCCACTAAGTCATGGGGTTAGTGGCGACCTCGTGGTCTCTATTATATATTCCGACCCTAAGGTAGCCACTAAGTCACCTGGTTATTGGCGACCTCGTGGTCTCTATTATATATTCCGACCCTAACGTAGCCACTAAGTCACTTGGTTAGTGGCTACCTCGAAGTCTCTAATATATTTTCCGACCCTAAGGTAGCCACTAAGTCATGGGGTTAGTGGCGAACTAGAGTTCCTTATTATATATTCCGACCCGAAGGTAGCCACTAAGTCACTTGGTTAGTGGCGACCTCGTGGGCGGTAATAGTATGATTCACACCGACGAACTAACTGGCTTCAAGACTTGGTCGTATGTATAGACCAGAGTCATTACGAATTACGCCGTTATCTAAACACGCACTTCGATCGAGTACTTTCGACAACTGTGAAATCACTGCTTGGAGCTTTGAGAGCAATTTGCAATTTTTCAAGCGACGACTGCCGAGGAAGACCTCTTGGCGGACGAGCTGATTGTATATTAGGAATGGAAAGCTAGATACAAAGTGGAGGAGCAGGGAAACGGAACGAAGGAAAGAAGACTCAAGGACTGCGCTTTGGATGGTAAATTCGTTACCAAAACAAAAGGTTCCCATGCGTGTTTAAAGCCCGTTTGCAGTTGTTGTTAACGAGAATGTATTTTGTCGAGGTATGGTTGTTCTATTAAATCCAGCTTGTATTTTACTTTCAGGAATGTTTCATGTTTATAAGAGCGAAGTACGTGCTGTAGTTTTCGAGACATGATGACCTCTAAAACACCTGGCTTCGATCCAGCAATTGAAAATTGTAGAGTTGTTTAGACCTGTATTTTTGAAGCCGGGGGAAGCAAGGCGGAAGGAAGAATTTCATACAATTACCGATTTCACATTGTTACACGTTTAAAGTCGTAACTACAAAAAACCGATGTAAATTTTTCTCAATGTTTGAGTGAAATTCGTCGGATAAGCGAACAGGATGTGTTTCCTGGGCGGTCCGCAGATAATGTTACGCAGACATATTTTCGACACCATTGCACGGCAGAATTTTTGGTAAGAGCTTCATGCTAGCCCACATATAGAGCACACTCCCCATATTGTCTTATCCATATGTATCCATATATGGATATGTGGGCTACCATGAAGTTCTGACCGATTTTTTGTCGAACTGCTGTTTCCCAAACCTTCGAAAAACTCTAACTAACTAATGATTCTAACATTTTTGTGATCATGTAATTTTAAAGGATTAGACTTCGACTTTTATCTGAATCAAAAGAGAAATAAGTGTTGGTTCTGTTGGTTGACGGGGTATAGTTGCGACTTGTTGTTGTTGTTGATATCAGTTAGCCTATATATAAGTTGTAATGCGTCGTGATTGATCGCACGACTTTGCCGGATAAATGTCAGTTATAAATACTGTGGGATTGGAAGATATAGGTTGTCGTAAGTATCTCTACAAATTGCTAGTTGGCTTTTAGCGGAAAATTTTGAAAATAGCGTTTGAAAGTCTGCGGAACAAATTCCACGACGAGTTCTTCAATGGTTAGTTCGCTTGTTCGATAGGTCGACAAAATCAAACATCGTTTACGTTTTCATTGTACTATTCACCGATCATCGCCATTAAATTGTACAGTATATCTTTCTTATCTGGAATATTGCTGCAACAGCCGATAGCACCTCTGGAAGGCGTTTCTGCACACTTTTTGGATATGTTTTGCATCATCCTCAAGGGAATGAGAAGACGAGAGATATTGGATCTTCCTGGGTAGACGTCACAACATTCGCTGGACCCATTCTCCTCAGACTCGGTCGTGCAACAAAAATAGCGGTATTTTAGAGATTTCGTCGGGGCACAAAAAATCGAGGATTTATCCGAATCAAAAAGTTTTTTCGCAGAAGTATTTCAAATAACAAGTAGATTCGTTTTAGCGTATGAAATATTTTGGAGTAGGTGCACTTTAAGGTGGCTCACTACAGTTTTTCTGAGAATCAATAGAGCGCGCTACCACTGCTTGGCAGAAGTCAGTATTAATCGCGCGCGCAAAAATGAAGCAAGTAAAAACCCTAAAATAAAAGGAAAACCATTTCAGCACTTAAAGACGTTAAATCACTTCGGTATACGTAGCAATAGAAAAGCTTTATAAATAACCGGTAAAAGAGCCTTCTCTCGCACGCGATACATGGCGTCACACTTATTTTTGTGTCGTCAGCATGACCAAATAAATGCTAATTTTTTCCCGTTCCCTTCGGTGTGTTTTTTCAGTTTAATTTAGCTCAGTTGTAACCAGACACAAATCTTCTAAAATACCTTATTTTCGTTAAAATCTTTCAGACCTAATCTCTAATCTCATATATTTACAGAATATTGCAAAACCCGTCTGAGCAACCTTGACTTTTTACCAATTCAAAATGTCAGGTTAATATTATTTCCATGATGTGGCAAAGTATAAAAATTTCCACCGAAGGAAGTAAAGACATTAAGGCGGGGATCCACACGAAAGCCGTATTTTGGCTGGGTATTATGTTTTTAATGCAAATTTCTCGTTAGCGTTTCAAGCAATCAAGAATCTCTATGCTCATTTCACATATCTATGTTTTGGGTTGTTTTGTAAATGTTTTGGTGATCTTTAGCGGAGCTCCGGCGGCCCGAAGGACCACCAAGCGGAGCCCCATACTCATATAGGAAAGAAAAGGAAACCCATGAGTTGATTTTCTCATGGTGATCATGGTTAGCGGCATTGCTCGTGGGCGCGTACGCACGACGACGACGACGGAGTCGCGCAACATAGCCGCCATACACCAAATAATAGCTTGACAGAGACATGCAACCTTGGTTTACTGTGTACTTCTTTGATATTGGACATCCCTGTTATGATCAATTGACACCTGTCAAAACAAGGTATCTACTGACCAGTATCACGTGACCATATCGCGGGCTCAAGTCTACAACTCATCGAGGTCATGTGTTTTTTTTTAAGTTGACCGCTCACCAAGTTGCTGGTCATCGCAGGCTGATGTGAGGTTTATTTGTTGAAAACAGAGCAGGAATGTTCGGAAGCCGGTTACCGCAAGCCCAGGAATAAAATTTATTCGAATTATAACTTTTTTCTTCTATACAAATGTTTTTGCTGCTTTATTTTGTGTATATGGTTATTATGAAACTCAAAACAGTAAGTCAAACAATAAACAGAAGACCTCAATGTAATGTTACAAAACTCAAATCAAAATTCTACCTTTTCCTGGGTTAGGTTTATTGGGCACTGAACAACCTGGAGCTACGCTTTTAGGTTGGCCTAAATCTATATGTTAGGTATATTTGGAGATAAAAGTTTTTGAGTTATTTTTTTGTAAAAAAATACCTCTTAGTCGGCGCGTCGAGTATGTTATGGACCGGTGGTTCAGTGGCGGAGTGGATCAGTGGATCAGTGGGAGATGTATGTATGTCACACCAATCAGATTGGATCTACTATTAAACACCAATCAAATTTCCTGTTGTAAAGGTAAATGGTATGTGAGAAGATTTGATCCCGATACAGTTAAGAACGGCCATATTTATTCTTCTGTAAAAGAGGAGGAAGTATTCATATATTAGGTTTACCTCGACATTTTCTGTGGGCTAGACTGAGGATTTTGTGGGCGGGTTTGATATATGGTCATTAGCAGTTGGATAATCAGTCAAAGAAACATAGTGTTTGGGATATAACTGCGAGCATGCGATGAACGGTGAGCTTTTCCCATTACATAAAGTTTGAATTAAATGTGTGTTAGCCGCTCTACTACTAATGCTGATGTGGTTTCTATGATAGGAACAATTGTATTTAAGGACGTTCAGGCCAAAAAACTTCCTACGCACATATATTTTTTAAAACTTTGACTGCAGGTAGAAAGTGATAAGATTAGATTAAAAACGCAAAAAAAAATCGGGGGTCACCGAACTCGTTTTGAAGATAAGGCGCAGCTCAGACCATAGCATTTCTAGGATTTACAGTCATTCGGAAAACGGGATGCCATTCATTCTGGCCGGGTTCATTACTATCGGCATATATTTAAGTTGAAGAATCATATCTAAGTTATGTGTGTTTAAAACAGCATATATAGGCCTATTTGATAGATCTTTACTGCATATGTCATTAAATCAGCTAGAATTAGCCTTAAAAAATACAACTTCTAAGTACGCATACCTGTATCCACGTACCAATTCGACCCTATTTGAATAGTATTTGAGAAATAATTAAAACTTCCCACGTACAGATTTTTTTGTTTTTTAGTATAATGGAAAGAATCAGAAAAGCGAGTGATCTGCCCCCAAAAAAGTGGGGGTCACCGAGCATCCAACAAGAATATTCGTACAAAAAGTTAACGCAGAGGTCATCAGCTCTATATTTTGTTAAGTTTTCGACTCGTTGCGCGCGCAAAAAAATGACGTGGCACGCGCGTAACCAATGAATAGCGTGCGCACTAGAGATGCGCAGTAGCAATGGGCGCGAACGTCCTTAGGGGCGGAATGCACTAGTGGAAATGTGATCATGAAGAGGTTGTGACCAGGTTCGAATCGTTTCCGTGTTGTAGTGAAATCTAGATATTGCTGCAGAGTCGAGGGAGAGTCGTTAATTTCAGCATCCATTGATCAGTTTCAGTGATTCAAGGAGAAAAGCGAAGAGACTACGATTAATTTCGTCAACAGAACAGAAAGAAATTATTCTGTGATGATTTTACATTTATATGGTTCTTGTTTACTACTGGGATGATTATAAATGAAACTTAATCTTTTTCGTCAATGTTATCAGGGTTTTCGCTTTATGGCATTAATAGCCAGCACGAATT
>JAHPZR010054024.1:0-15000 GCA_019787425.1 Platygyra sinensis | reverse complement strand
GAAAAACTGCTGTACAGAGGAATGCAGAATCACTTTCTCCTCATGGAAAATGGTGGAGTGCATAAGCTCAGGTATTGCTATGTAAATCTATTTCCATCATGTTATTCCTTAAATTTACTGCTTCAGATATAACAATGCAAGACAATTGACTAACATTGAGACTTTTGTTTTTACCCTTTGCAAGTTGATTGCTTATCATGAAAAGATAATATAAATGCCTCTTCCTCGTCCAGAAATGATTAGCCTTGAAAGTGTGTGTATGAAGTTTTAGAGTATGAGAGGTCTGCCTCTGATTTGTTAAGCTTCAAATAAAGTACTGTTTTCTAGTCACTTGAGCAGGATCGATCATCTTATTACAAGTTTACTGTGGTTTGATGCTGTTCAAATTATGATCCCCATCTGGGAGGGAAAATTTCTTAACTTTGATCGCTCTGTGTCCCCTTCAAGGAGGGGAATCAAGAACTTCGACAGCATTCTGTACAAAGTCCCCCCCTTGTCCGGGGTCCCCTCTCAGGGGATATGGGGTGGCCAATGATAGGAGCATAAACCCATTCAAAACATTTGATCAGTCAATTTGAAAGTTAATAAGAAGAACTATCGATCATCGTATCTTTAAACAAGTCTAGTTTTACTCCCTTGAATAATGGAAAAAGAGCGATTACAGAATGCGGCCACATGTCCACCTTTCAACACGAACTAACGGCATATTTCTATGTACAACACACACGCTACTTTTTGTTTATTTTTAGAGTGGTAAAAGGTGATGAATGATGTAACCCGTATCTTTGCGAGACATAAGTTGAGAAAGATATTCTTTATCGCTATCTAGTGCTTACCTTGATAAAACCGCCACATGAATCGACTTTGACAAAAAATCAAACGCAGGCCGCCATTATTATGTGCCCAACTCCGTGAGCGGGCAAGATGAAACGAATCTTGCGCTGTGATTGGCTACCCGAACGGGCAACACGGAGCTATCTCGTCCTCTCGGGACTACCTGCTATGTCCCGCAGGAAAAATCTCCCCGAAAGCCATTCCGTAATTATTGGAATAAACGCCTCTCTCGATTAAACGCCGCAGGGACAAGCAAAAATATCATTAAACGCCGCCATCGAATAAACGCCGCAATCTTTCTCGACATTGCGGCGTTTATAACAAAAGACAACATTCAATCTAAACCAAACGTGGTTTATATTTTTACCCGAAACGCAGTGGTTTACAAGTTGGTGTAAGCACGCTCCCGTTAGACATTTAAAGTTTCGTAAATAGCTTTTTTTCAATAGATTGTAAAAAGAAAGATTGTTCTTTAAGACCTTATATTTCAAAAAGAATGTTATTATTGTTTGTAAATAAATTCAGTTTGATATACTAAACATGGCTTGATCTCTGTTTAGCCACGGCAAATTTTTTTTTGCAAGCAGTTTTGTTCAGTTGTAATTTTAGTGTATGCATTTCAAATCTCTGTGTATTAATTTTTTGTATTCGCTAATAAACGTAATAAAAGAAACAAGTTGTTCAAAAATATTTATTGTGGCGTATTGGCAATTAATTAGCGCTCCGAGCTTGTATTGTTGTAATTTCAATGTAGAGCTGTCCCATGGGTTTCTCCGTTCGAGTTTGTCAGTATGCAAATCTAGGGTTAAAAGTGGAGTTCAGTGCGTGACTAACGGCGCGGAAAACTCGAGCACTTAGCTAAGAATTTAAATTCTCTCTCGTCAGAACAGCTGAGAGTTCAGATAAAAACTTAACAGGTATTTTCATGAACCAATCGGGGTTAAAAGAGCCCGATTTCGAAAATCGAAGAAAGTTTTCAAAGAAAGCTAGAGAACCTTATTACGCTTTCAAAATTTGCGCTTGTCAACGTTTCCGAATCACGGACAGTTAAACAAGCGTCCAAAAGAGCTTGAAATTCGCGAACATCGGTAACGAAAGCCATGTTGATAAACAGGGAACAGAATTCTCTAAACAACGAACTCGAACGAATTATTTCCTAGCAAAGCGATTGCGAGAAATATAACGCTTTCGTTAAAATTCGAGCTTGTAATTTTAACACATAAGAGATTTTTTCCAATTACGGTTAAGAGAGCGCGGGCAAGTTTAGGCAACCTTATTGTTTGTATTGTAAAAGAGCGACGCTTATTAGTATGCAGGAAGGCACCTCATTTGTATGGGGGAAGGCACCTCATTTAATAGTATGGAGGAAGGCACTTCATTAATATGCAGGAAGGCAGGGAAGGCAGGGGAAGGCAGTAACGCGGATTAAAAACAACATACATAACTACTCACATTTGTTGTAACAAGGTTTGCCGATAAACACCTCCCTCGAATTAATGCCGCCCTCGAATTAACGCCAAAAATTTAATAAACGCACCGGCGTTTATTCGAATAATTACGGTATACCTTTTTTACGATAACAGCACAAATTCTCGCGCTCGCATTGGCTAATTTTTATCGTCAATAAGCGGACAGACACATAAGTTTATAATTCATGCTATGCGGCAACTAGCGAGAGTGGACAATTTGACAGTTTGTTATCGTAAAAAAAATGGACGTCAAATGGACGTCAGTTTTTCATGCGTCTGTCCTGTTATAGACGTCTGTCCTGTTATAGTCATAACATTGCCAAAGTAATCTACACCTACTTTGACATGTTATGCTGAAATTCGTGATCAATAACAGGACAGACACATGAAAAACACATGTCAATTTGTTAAATTGACCAAGCTTGTTTGGTTAAGACGTCGGGATTTTTCTTTGGTTTTTGCTGTTTTTTTTGTGAGTGTATGAACGTTGACTCCATCTCGGTCCATAAACACGCAAAAAAAAAAGCTTGGCCAATATCCAGCCATCTTGACCTCACACTTGGTCAATAACCCATATGTAACAAACTGTCGTCATTACCAGAATGATAGAGAGACTGGGGTTTAGTGAAATCAATGTAATTTAATTAGTAACTAGAAAACATATACCACGTTTCTATCAGGGGAGGGGGAAAACACTGACTTTGCGACGCCTGGCACTTTTTTTGTATCTACTAGATCATCCAACAAAAAATGACGTCACATCCGGTAACAAAGCGGGCGGAGATTGAATATGGCATAATCGTTCTCTCGGTAAGTAAAATACCAATATTTCGCAATAGGCCGGATATTTTTAACGTTTTATTTGGCTACGTTGTCATAGTTACCCTGAGTAAACATTACCTTTTTTGTGTTAATATATCATACTGTAAAAATTGAACTTCTTTATTTGGTATAAAGAATAAAGCTTGTTGTTGTTAAAGCATGATAATTAGTATCTGACGTCACAATTTTTCAGCTCATAACCCTATAAAAAAAGTACCAAAGAAGCTTCCTTTGTGGATCTTTTCACGCTGAACATCCTTAGAGTCGCCAAATCTGCTTTTTAACCCCTGAAAGGTACAACGAGCACTCTCGTCTTGTACTCACCAGGCCAGGAATACATTAAAAGAATTTCAGTGACGAAATTTAAGTTTATTATTGTCCTCGCATATTTGCCCGCAAAAACCCCGTTCGCGGTGCCAAATAACAGTGAGTCATATTGAAATGACCAGTCGAAAACCACCAGCAAAAAGTCGTTCCCCTACGGACAGGCTGATTAAATTAAAACCAAAGGCTGATAAGCAAAACACAAAAGCTTTTCTCTAAGCTATACAAATAAAACGTTATTAATAACGGATGTATAGGTAACTTGGATATGATTCTTACCGGATGTGAAACCCAGATTATAAGTTAAAAGCCACTAGTTACAGAAAGTTGTTCATAACAATAACATTTGTTTTTCAAAGCAAACAATGGTATCCCGGTATCTCTCTAAGACAACAGCCAAAGAAGAAACCCCGAAATGGCTGATAGCTACAACTCAAAGGCTTCTCTCTAAGCCATACAAATGAAACTTTTCCTTATAAATGGATGTAAAGGTAATTATAATACATTGCTTCATACCGGAAGGTAGGTTTTTAAAGCAACAAAATTGTCATACTTCAAACACGTCACTAAACTTATTACCGCTTCGTTCACCCGATACATTACAAGCAAAATTCAGAACAGAAAGTATACGTTTTTCAAAATACTTTCATTCAACCTAGGACCAAAAGCACTCAGTTCAATAAGTTTGCCCAACAGATTGCTACAACTGTGTGATACACGATTAACAAATCATTGGAAAAGGAACACACTAGTCCAGTTCACGCATATCATTTCTCTGTGACGCAACGCTAGGGACAAAATGTCCCTTTTCCGAGAGCGTAGGCTTGCATGACAGATAGAATCACCATATGCGACCTATAACTAACAACCGCAAAATACGTAGTAAGAGAGAAACACGCTAGTTATGAAAGGCGTTTGAGTGATATACCAAAGGAATAACCCACGAGTCATTAGTATTTTCTCAGTATACTCACAAGCCTTTATTTTCTTTTACATGAGCCTAAAAGTGTCTATACCGCCAAAAAGTTATTTTAGGTTTTCATCATCTCTATAACATCTAAAAATGTCTTCAAACACAAAGAAGTGAATTCCGATGCTTTTTGGCATAAAATCAAGCTTTAAATTTCCCACCTTGGCCACGCCCAATAAAGATGACCGCGTAATGTTAGATTGGTGACGAATGACGTCACTTCAGGAATATCTCGAAGCTTTATACACCGAATGCAAATATGGCGGACCACTCGGTCGTCGCCCGGGACGAGTCGAATGAAAGCGAGGCTAGTTGGGCTTTGATGTTTTGTTTTAAAATGCTTTCCGGCCAGAAAACTCTTGCTTTGTAGTCGACCTGTTGTTTTATTTCGCTGTGCCTACGAGTTGCTGTGTTTCTGAATGCGACGAGAGGGGATAGAAATCTTCCACCGTTAACCTCTAAGAGAAAATAGTGGATCAATGCAATTCGTTGAGACGGAGAAAAGGAGTTCACGATCGCCGCGGGGACTAGAGTTTGTTTGCTACGTTTCAGGATAGATCTCAGAAAAATCGTTTAAATGACGAGCTTATGTGGTGTCTGGTGGTGTTCCAACACGGTTTTCATGGCCAATACCCTCCCCAAGGTAAAGAAAAGGTCTCCTTGAATGATATCCTCTGTCTCAAAGGAAGAAGTTATTTGCGTTCGCGTCCACTCGCATGATTGCACGTGCACGGAATCGCACGAAGTAAATATAAATACTACGGTGCAATAACCAAGCGAATGAACTTCAACTGCCCCGTTACTGAAACCAGTGAAAGCATTGAGCCAAATGACAACAACTTAGAGCTAAATGCGATCGCTTACACATTTTCTAAGATCGATTCCAACCTGAACTTAAACAGTTCCTTCGGCGAATGTGAACTCCTTGCCTCCGTCTCTTTGGTTTCCACTCAGAGGCGAACGAGAAAACTGAAAAAAAGAACACCTTCTCTGCTGTGGAAGATTCCACTCTGTTGCGGTGGCATTCAGGAACACAAAAACGCGTAGGGAGGGCGAAACAAATCGACTACGAAGCAAGACTTTTCTGGAAAAGCATTGTCAAAACAAAACATCGAAGCCCAACTAGCCTCGCTTTCATTCGACTCGTCCCGAGCGACGACCGAGTGGTCCGCCATATTTGCATTCGGTGTATGCTTTTATTTTGCTTGCTTGACGACCGCATTGCTTCGCAAACTTCAATTTGTTTGTTTTTTGGCGAGGAAAACTCCTCACCACTACTGAAACAACAATTACCTAAACTAGAAGAATCGCGTGATTCCTGACTTGACGTCACGACTCATTCAGAAACCCAGACTCTATTCTGCACTGACTCACGGTCAACTTCATTGGGCGTGGCTGAAGCGGGAACTTTAAGGCGATATCTTAGGGCGTTAAAATCTCAGAATCCAATTTTTTTCTTAGAATACCTTTCTACACAGTATAGAGCTACCATAACTATAAAAACCCTGTTGGCGGTATAGACACTTTAAGACAAGAGTGTATAACAAGAAGATACAAGTGACAAGTTGAATAATCAATGGTAGGCCACGAGAAAAGGCGTTGTGTATCTATTTTATAACGTAACATATGCGAACAGCGCATAATGGGAAGGTGGAGTGTAATACCCACAAGGAAAAAGCACTTTCATGTATCCTGATTGGCTGTACTTTTTATGGCTTGCTATAATTTTCATAAACGTTTGTTGAAGGTGGCGAGGACACACTTAAACAAACTCGTGAAAAGATAAAAGATTATGAAATTGAAAAGAAATGAAAATAAAGAGGACATGAGCCGTTGAGTTAGAGTTGTGTTCAAGACAGATTTGCAAAGAACGTAAGGAAGAGTAGCTTATGGACAATTCCAAACAAATTTGATGATTTCAGCCCAAATTGGAATTACATAAGACCTCTTGTTTTGCAAGTCACGTTTGCGGCAGGTGTAAGATCGTCAGCCGATGTCATTGTTAGCTTTATATACTTATCGAAATTGTTCAAGTATAGTTGGCCATTCGTTTCAAAATTACAACAGGGTATACGCGGGTTTCTCTGCCACGTATGCTTGTTTACATTCGTTACGTATGGACTTTAATGCCATTTATTATTCAACTTTCATACACTGTACGAATTCCAATTTTCTGATTGGTTGATTTTTACCACGTGACATTGGGTTCTGACGAATTGACCTCCTTGACGTCATTGTCGTGGGGTAATAGCCGTGGTGTAAATTCAATACGTATGGGTTATTGACCAAGTGTGAGGTCAAGATGGCTGGATATTGGCCAAGTTCTTTTTTGCGTGTTTATGGACCGAGACGAAGTTGAGGTCCATAAACACGCAAAAAAAGAACTTGGCCAATATCCAGCCATCTTGACCTCACACTTGGTCAATAACCCATACATCTTGACCGAACAAACTTGGTCAATAAAGGATTTATTATATGGCTTTTGGTGAAATTTTGCTTTCGGGATGCAGCGGGTAGTCCCGAGCGGGCAAGATGGCTCCATCTTGCCCGCTCGGGTAGCCAATCACAGCGCGCGATTTGGTTCATCTTGCCCGCTCACGGAGCTAGCCATATAACATACCACTATTATGACACCATGGCATCGGCTGACTCAAGTTTGACGATTTTTGTTTGCAGTGTACTCAATTTGAATAATAAAAAGCAAGAGACCACAAGTTTGTATGGTTTAGGATGCTGGAAGAACACTCAAAGAATTCGTTACTTGCCCGCCTGCGGACGTAATTTACGAATTCTTCTCGTGTTCTACCAACATCCCGCGTGGTTTATCAGCCTATAAACCAAAAAAACTTGTGGTCCATCGCTAAAATATACGACCATTTAGATCGCGTATAATACGCATTATAAATGACTACATATTTGCATAACCTCATGCTTGGAGATATACAAAATGATGCCCAAATATACGCGCTCTACAAGGAACCATATATATTCGCCTGCTAAAATACGCATACATGTGGGTCTATCAAATTTAGTTGTATGAAATGTTCCTTTTTTAACGGAATGGCTGTTCGTGTACGATAGTGATAAAAATTATTTGAAATCAAAATCGTCAACATCTCGGCAGTGGTAAAATGCCTTGTCTTGGGATATCTGCTGTTTAATGTTTGTTACTTCTCTCCAACGACTGAACTTCTAGCAACGGTTATGTGTCTTTTAAATGACTATTCATTAAGTTATTCTCACGCCGAGTGATCGCCGTAAAGTTGCTGTGGATTATTCTGTACATCGTTTTGCCGATTCATTGGACAGAACTGTTTGTTGCACAGTCTATAAACCCTATCATGCATTGCACAACTCGAACTGATAAGGCAGTGTAGTCCATCAATGTGGCTGAGAGAAACAGGTCCCCTAAAACTGTAAACACGCCTTGGTATCGAACCACTTTATAGCAGACCCTGCAGGGTCAGTTCGAAACGCACTTTCCCTTACATGCTGACGCTGAACATAGAGATTTTTCTTTCGCAAATGACCTGGCATGATACTGATAACAGAATTGGGAAACCCCCGTCAGTCTTATTTCCCGAATCAACAGTTCGTCTAAATCGTATAATAACATCGACTGGAGTACTGAATGTTTCTAACTCTACACCAAAGAGTAGCTCTGGAAAGTAATCTTAATATCGGAGACCAAGTAAATCTTATTCCTTTTCTTAAAAACTCCCCTTGATAGATATTGATATTTCATAGGTTGGGCGACTCGGCCTTTCTTTCATTAGAAGCTGATAGCCCATACAGTTGGCAGAGCCTCGTGGGGCGTACTGAAGTGAATGGATATGCTCTCACTACAAACATTTCCCATTTATTTAGTAAGTATTGAATTTGCCTCACCAGCAATCCAAGAGGCAGAATTCTCTCAGCATTCACTTGGGCACAACTGTCCAATAAATCAACTAAACGGCGAACAGAATCCACAGCAACTGCACGACAAACGATCAAGTTCTCTGCCATGTTATGATCAGCGTGAGGATAAAATCTTTAACAGTCATTCAAATGACGCATAGCTGTTTGTAGAAGTTGTCACTGGAGAGCTGCCGTAACAAATATTGAACTGCTAACAGATATACCAAGACAAGGCATTTTACCATGTACTGCAGTCATATTGACGATTTTTTGTTAAAGTGCCCATATCGTCAAAAGTACTTTTTTTTCCCATCTGATCCTATATTTCATGCAATGAACTTTGGCGAAAAAAGTTTTCGGTTTGGATAAAAAGCAATTTTTTTTTTATGAAGTTTTATTAAAACTCCGAAAATCCTATTTTATTCCGATCTACCCGTGCCGCTGATCACATCATCGACATGCTTAAATTTGTGACGTAGATTAAGGAACACGTGACTTCAGGCTTGACTTATCTCGCTTGTTTTACCTCTGTAAATTTAGCTTCTTAGTCCATGCAAAATGCTCCTTTCCAGCATTTTGTATAAACTACCAAGTTCAATTTACAGAGTTAAAACAAGCCAGATGAGTCAAGCCTGAGGTCACGTGTTCCTTAATCTACGTCACAACTCATTCCAAACCAAGGGAAGACTCGTGCGAATGGTGGACCAAAATGGCGGCAAATTTGAACTTTTTTAAAACTTCGAAAAAAGATTACATTTTATCCAAATCGCATTTTTTTAATCAGAAGTTCATTGGGTGATATATAGAATCTGATAAGAAAATAAAAATTTTGATGATATGGGCACTTTAAAATAATTTTCATTGCTATATCATACTGAACAGCCATTCTGTCAAAAGAACTTTTTTTCTGGCATACACAACGTAATTTGCCAGAATGGCATATACGCGTATTTTCGCATATATTGGTCGTTGTTAGGCGCGTATACTTTGGGCATTCATTTCGCATATCCCTAAGCTTGAGTTTACGCAAATATGTGACCCTTTAAAATTTTTTTAGTTTTTACGCGATCTAAATGGTCGTATGTATGGGCTTGAAGCCCACACGTAACGCATGTAAAAATGTATACGCGACAGTCACCTAATGTATACGCGTATGCCTAATGTAATTCGGAGACGAATGGCCAACCATATTTAAGCAGTAAAAATTATGGTGAGGTGAACCTATCACAAACACTAACTTGAATACAATAAAAAAAGAAGTAAAGGGAAAGGTTTAAGTAATGATCCGTGCAAGAACTAGGCAAAAGAACAATAGACCGTGGCAATAGCGGCAGTTATTATTTCGGCGCTGATCACTCGAATCAAATTAAATTCAACGTATGTGATTGGTCCACACGCAAAAAGCTTGAAATTTGAATTTCAAATTGAAAAGTAGATACACTGGAATCCGTTCGAATATCTTTTTATTTTGGATTTGAATTAGTTGTATTTGTAAATTTAACATATCTTAAACTGACAAAATTTCGATGCGCCAAAAGGCTAACTTTTGATTGGCGCATAGAACAATGCTAAAATTTTACCGGGAGATAGATTTTAGAGAGATGGGGCACATATCAAAAAAAAATTTTGTTGATGTCACTTTTTTATTGCTTTTTTCTACGATTTTTCGATATCAGCCAATCAGATGCGCCGATTTAATTGAATTTAAAAATTATTCTTTCCCACCTCTTAATCGATTTTGCCGATTGCCTGCCTAGTTTTTGCTCGGATCATTACTTAAAGCTTTAAGTATGAATAGGTTGACAAACATTTTTATCTCATATGATTATCGTAATGTTTGATGAGACATGCCTTGCTGCGTAATTCCTCCTGACAAATCCAACAGGTGAGGTCTTCAACTTGCCTTAAATTGTCTTCTGTCAAAGAAAACAAGACACCAGACTCTTTGCTTCCTCGAGTTGTTGACGACTCTCGGTGTTTTCTTCGTTTTAAGTCCTGACTGGGCTGCTTGTGTTTTAGCGAGGTGCCTATCGTGTGTTTTTCTTCATGTCGCTTGCAACTTGATAGCTGGCTGAAGCTCTTTATACAATGCTTGCATGTATACCGCTTAACTCCTAAGTGAGTTCGTTCATGTCGCTTGCAATTTAATGACGAGCTAAAGCACTTCTTACAATGCTGGCAGTTATACGGCTTCTCTCCTGTGTGCGTTAGTTCATGTTGCTTGCAACTTGATGACTGGTTGAAACCCTTTTTACAAGGATTGCATGTATACGGCTTCTCTCCTGCGTGAGTTCGTTCATGTTTCTTGCAATTTGATGACTGGCTAAAACCCTTTTTACAATGCTTGCATGTATACGGCTTGTCTCCTGTGTGCGTTAGTTCATGTTGCTTGCAACTTGATGACTGGCTGAAACCCTTTTTACAGTGACTGCATGTATACGGTTTCTCTCCTGTGTGAGTTCGTTCATGTTGCTTGCAAGTTGATGAGTGGCGAAAACCCTTTTTACAATGCTTGCATGTATACGGCTTCTCTCCTGTATGCGTTAGTTCATGTTGCTTGCAAGTTGATGACTGGCTGAAACCCTTTTTACAATGACTGCATGTATACGGTTTCTCTCCTGTGTGAGTTCGTTCATGTTGCGTGCAATTTGATGACCGGTTGAAACCCTTTTTACAATGACTGCATGTGTACGGTTTCTCTCCTGTGTGAGTTCGTTCATGTTGCTTGCAACTTGATGACTGGTTGAAACCCTTTTTACAATGACTGCATGTATACGGCTTCTCTCCTGTGTGAGTTCGTTCATGTCTCTTGCAATTTGATGACTCGCTAAAGCCCTTTTTACAATGCTTGCATGTATACGGCTTCTCTCCTGTGTGAGTTCGCTTATGTCGCTTGTAATTTCCTAAATGGCTAAAGCACTTATTACAATATTTGCATGTATATGGCTTTATTCCGGTGTGACTTTGTTCATGTTGCTTGCAATCTGATGAGCGGGTAAAGCACTTTTTACAGTACTTGCATGTACGAGGCTTCTCTCTTGTGCGCGTTCGTACATGCTCCTTGTAAGGTGATAACTGGTCAAATTGGCCACAATACTTGTATTTGTGTGACGTCCCTCGTGTCTTTGTTGCCATATTTATCAAAGTTAGAAAACTGCATCGTATTTTCCTAACGAAATAACAAAGAAAATATCATAAAAGTTTTTTTTCTCTTACCGAGCAGCATAGGTCTAGCGCGATTTACAATTCGTTTTACATGATACGTCATATTTTTAGGGACGTTCGTTTCTTAGTGTGCCCATGGGTCCGTAGTTGGGTCAGAGCCTGTGTAATGTCAACAAAGGAATAAGCATCTCATTTAGCTATTCTTGACTTCACCACTTCCAATGTTATTACACCATAATGATTATGGAATTACAGGTTTTTTTGAATGACTAGCTAAAACGGCTCCTAACACAATCAACTGACCAAATTGTTTTTGATAGTATTTGATCTCAACCAAAGCAGGTGATCTCGGGCGTACCCCAAGGAACTGTCCTCAGACCCCTCCTATTTTCACTACAATGTATGATAATGATCTAGCATCTAAGCTTGAATGCCCAACCAGATTATATGAATTGATGAAGGCTCCCTTATTTACGTTACTATCACCACTGATGCAGCAAATACCCGTATTAAACGAACAAATTATAATGCAATTAAAAAAACAACAAACCAAAACTCTGGCAACATACTTTTTTCACCGTGTATAATTATCCGGGCAGAAAAACCGACATAATAACCAGAGGAGAGTACATGCAGTTTTTATATATTTCCTTCTATTTGGGAGAACCAAGGGGCATGGATAGAGAAAGAACTGAAGAAGATTAAAATGGATTGTATTTGGGTAAACTTGTAAACTACTGGCCCAACTTGTTTTCAAGTTTAATTTAGGGCGCGTTCGTTTGGGATATTCCGGAATAAGAATATATATTCCGGAATATATTCCGGAATATATTCCGGTTATTCTGCTCCTGGGAGTAGAATAGCCGGAATAGAAATCCAGGTATTCCGGAATGAGAATAGCTCCCAAACAAACGCTTACTCGCATTATTCCAGTTATTCCTATTCCGGATTGATCCCAAACAAACGCGCCCTTAATTGCATGAAAGTGTAATATTTAACATCCAGAAGTCATTCTTGTTTTTTCAGGTGGCTGTAATTCAGTTGATTGAATCATCTGAAATACTCTGATCTAGCCACTTTTAATGCTGGGGTTTATCATTGCACCAGACTAAAATCTCATCATCTGGGAGTAGAAAGACACCTAGTTGCCTCACATGTGTCCCATGTATGTTTGCCTGCTTGGCCACAAGGCTTGAAAGTAGACTTGAATTTTTTGATTTCTTTTAAAAGATCTCAATAAATAATTTTCCATTAATTGATTAATCAATTAATTGATTGATTAATTGATAGACAAATAAAGAATTTTATTACTTAATCATTAATTAATGTATCAATTTGCGCATTTTTTTCTATCAATACATGTATATCAACTTGTAGTTAACCAATTTAAGTTTACTGTAGCTTTAATAATTCATCTCTACATATTGTATTTGTGTCCTGATTAGTTAAAGCCAAATAATAATTCTGAGTTTTTATTGTAGCCTCAGTATCATGGTGGTCTTCCCCGAAACTGAGATAAATCAGAGGAAGCATCTCCAGTGTTAATTGCATTCAAGTTCAAGTGTTTTTTGTGGAAACTGTGATGAAAATGGCCTGATTGGTCAATGGATTGTTTGATGAAGTATAACATGTCCAAAATTACACCTTAAAGCTGGACTCTGTGTTTTGGTCTGTATTTAGTAGATTAATTATTGATGTTATGGGAATTGTTCACATGTTCATAAAATGAGTTCTTTTCACTGATTTTAACTGCAAGAATCTAATCTCCATTTTATATTACTGCCATCCAAGGGGTGTAAATACATCACTGTGGGAAAAGTTTATGTTTAACCAATAAATGTTACAAGTATGTTACCTATAATGTGCAATAAAAGTAGTATAAGATACCTTAATAAATAATGACACTTTTTGATATCATATAATAAACCTCTTATTCTATAAAACTATTTCGTTTCCATCTAGCATTAATTCTCTGATAGTCCCCCAATTGAATGTTGTGTAGGCGCTATGGTCTGTACTGTCTAAGAAATAGAAAAAAAATTAACTTGTTGGGGTGGGGAAGGGGCAAAATGTGTTCCGAGAATAGAATTTACTATTGAGTGTCTTCAAGTTGGTACTTTTGTTGTTTATTGTGGATAAAACAACCATAATCAGGCATAGACAGTTACAGTTTTAAAACTGTAATAACTTAGCCTGTCTGTACCAAAAAGGAATACATGAGTCAAGCGATTTTAGGGAAAGTTCATTTAATATGACAAGGGGGGGGGGGGGGTTCAATTTTTTAGAAGCCCCCCCCCCCTCCTTTGGTACTAAAAATTTCAGAGCTCCTCTCCTAGCCCAACAATTTTTTCAAAGCCCCGCCTTTGGGCGTGTAAAAATTTTTGGAGCCCCCCCTCAATATCTTCATCCCCCCCTTGTCATATTAAAGAACTTTCCCTTAGTAATACGTATAATATTCATAACATGCTCACTATAGAGTCAAAACTGTTACTAGACATTGAAAATTGAAAACAAGAACATTATCACTCAACATAAGTGCTACAATGTGAGCAGTTAGTGAATAGTTTATGTGACACATTATTGTCCACACATAATTACTGTTATCAGAACATACAAGTCACTAAAACTGTCATGCAGAACATGGTAGTTTTTTGCTTACCACTTTGCTGTAAACATTATCTTGCATTGTAGTATAAATGGGATGGGTAGGGGGCAAATAATGTAAGGAAGAAGGGAAAGAAATGCCTGCTATAAGAAACAGGTATTTTGATATCATATACAATTTTGTTAACTGTCAATATGCCAACTGAGGTCAGCAACTGCAGTTACTGTTGGTTGTTTTTGATGAGATTGTGCAACTGATAATTAATAAGTTAACAAGAGAGTATTAGCCAACAGAAGATGCAGAAATGAACAAAAGGGAATTCTTATAGCAGGCTTTCTTCCTTTCTCCCAGACCCCCTCTTTTGCTGTTTTAAATACTCTCCCATCCCCCAACCCTCCTCCTCCAGGGCATTCAGGTCAGGCATTGATAGGTTGTTGGTCACCACTATGAGGAATTTGCTCACAGAAGGCTGCCCAAGGGCAAGGCACTTTGCCAATTTGGTCAAAAACAAGGAATTCTACATCAGTACTTTGTGAATATGCAAGCCTGTTTGTAATATCACAAGGTTTAACCTAACACAATTAGACAAGAACATAGATGACTCGTCAGTTCTTTTTCTGACAATTCAGGTAGCTCAAAACAGCTTTCTGTTTTTTGACACTTAAGGTGGCTCAAAACAGTTTCCAGCACTTTTCAAGACGTAGATTTTGATGGGTCATTACTACCACTTTTTATCAATTGATGCTACAGTCATCATGGTATCAAAAACCTGCCCAATCATTGGTGAACAGTTCATTTGAATTAGTGGCTCTGAACCCCATGTACAGAATTCTTTTAAACTTTGCCAAAAGTTGCATCTCATCCTGCTTATCAAAATTCTATAAGTATAAGAAAAAATTTCACTGTGCTGT
>JAHPZR010054022.1:5000-17500 GCA_019787425.1 Platygyra sinensis | reverse complement strand
CATCATTTGTTTCCATACAGTTTTCTTACATGCATACAGCTTCCTAAATAACCTGAAAAAGTGGTCCAGTTTTTTGGCGTTGTCTTACACCATAACCAGCCAGGGTTTTTGTACCGTGGCACTGATATAAGGGACTTAATTAGTGCCCTTTTCAGTAAAGCTTTGAAACAAGCCGCTGTTTTTAGAATTAAGTGGCCGATATGTTCATTTCTCCTCCTGACAACCTTGAGGTGAGTCAGGAAAAGCCCCATCAAGATTGAACTATCGTCTGCAATTGCAGAGGTACCGTTGAAACAGTTCTGAGAAGATTCTCACATTTGGCCGAAAGTCTTGGTCGACAGTTGCGTGACAAATTATCACGCAACAGCAACAGCTCCTTTATACAACACACATTACAACACATTACAACATCCAACCCGAAAGAAATGTATCTTGGCTTGACCGACATTCACAGCGACCAGCTATCTGCAGCTGTATTTATATTTCACTCCGGTTATAAATTAATTTGCTGCTGTTTCCATTTGCTCCGTGATCCTTTGTTAGTGCTGTCTGTTTATTGACAGGTTTATGTAATGAAGCGTGACGGACGTGTGAAACGGCCGGCGAACCGAAGCGAGTTTGTTCACTCATTTGAATTTTTCAAACTTTGTGATGAAAAGTTGAGCTTGAATTCTCTCCACCCCACTGCACAAAAAACGTATCTTTAACCCCGGCATTTTTTTGATGACCTTGGCGGGTTGATGTCGAATGTAGATTCCGCCGCAATCGCCCGATGGTGTTTTCCGCACGCATTTTGAATTTTCATCGGCGATGTTTGAAAAAACAACCGTTTACCGTCGCGCCTTTTGAGTGAAGAAATGCGATGGCTTTGCGTCGAAAGTTATCTGGATCACCAGTTGAGGTAACATGTTCGTCCTTTCGTTTAGAATTCAACGTGTCAAGCTAGAATAACTCGGGCTATTTCCAACTTAACTACGCTTTTCAAAACTGCATGTGTATGGTGTCGTTTTGAAGTTAATACGAAGTTTCGATTTCGTCTCAATGGTTAAAGTGTTTGTTGAGACGACCAATGAAGCCTAAATGATCGATAGCTGCTAAACATGTGTCAAAGTCGAACGGGAAACATTCAGAGCCTAGCTTTTAGCTGACCAACTCTGAACGAAATTAATTATTTACTGCGTTATTTTGTTAAGTGAATTTAGTTTCGACTCATCTTTCCGTCGTGTTGTCTTAATTTTAGTTCACATTATCTTCTAGAATGTCTTCTAGACACTGGATTCAAAATAATCATTTGATACTAAAGCAAATGAATCCATTACGACCATAATATATATTGTACTTCAAAAAAATTAATAAGGGTGTCAGTTTATTAAGTTATAATCGTGCCGAAAAAGGATTAATCTTTAAATTAAATAGAAATGTGACTACCTTTATGTTTATTAACTAAAGCATTAAAGTATTAACAACGTCAGTCTGTTTATATTTAAGATTACCACTGGGTTATTTTTGCAATCATTAGCATCGTTTTACATCAGTCTGTGTTGAATTTTCCGGAAACCTTTTGAGATTAACAGCCTAATCTCTAGAACTTTCAGTTGTTTTGATTAGTTTTCGCGTTTTAATAACGACCGTTACCATTTTATAACACTCTGCAGACTAGCTATGTATTTATTAACCAAATTGGTTCCTTATAAATTCTATAATTGAACATTTTTGCTATTCAGCTAATTGAGAGGGGTAGAGTAGGGTGCTGACGACAGCAGAGTGGGGGTGGGGCAGAATATTGATATGTTCATCACAAAGGCTATCTATATATGCCAACTCTTTTGGATTATCTGGGAGTTTCCCGGATACAGACCGAATCTCCAACTCTCCCGTATGAGTCACCAAATCTCCTGGACAAAACAAAGTAAAACCCATAAAATACATTTTTCTCACATATTTTGGCCGATTTTTCTTATTTTGGGGAAAAATTGTTTGATATTCCATGAAATCGAATTGAATTTGTTTGATATTTCATGACAACTTTTTGTAGGGTCAAAAAAGGTAACATTCTGGTGATCTCACGGATTTTGATTTTTTTACATTTAGGTTGGCATCTCTGAAAGTCATAAGTTAATAATTATTATAATAATGCATTTATGAATCAAATCAGACTTTTGACTTCAATACTGTATTAAATAGGTAACAGTGTCTCCCAAGAAGGCTTTGAATGCCGTATGTATAATGGCATTAACTTTTCATGCCAAGTGCACCTTTAAAATTACCGGCAGTCTTTGTTTTCATTTCTGATGTTATTTTTGCTGGTTAACAATAAGCCCTCTGTAAGCTGGAACATTTAGTCAGCAATTAACCAGCTCAAACATCATGGTAAAAAAGGTAATGTCTGCATATGAAGCATCTAGGAGCATGTAGCAATTGTAGCAGCAGGTAGCATGTAGCATGAAGCATCTAGAAGTATTTCAACTCCCTCAAACAACAGCAACAACAACTTTTAATTATTGGTAATCAGCTAAAGATTAAATTAAATGAACAGGAATGACTTAATAAGATGAAAAGAGTACATGGCTACCCAAATTAACCTTAATGGGCTAATTCAAGACTGGATGGGATGCAAGTCTATTGGAGGGTTATCCCAGCATAAAATTTGCCAGTACCCATTTATACCTTGGTTGAGAGAGGCACTGTGAGAGTAAAGTGTCCTAGCTTGTTCAAGAAGTATGGGTTATTGACCAAGTGTGAGGTCAAGATGATGGCTGGATATTGGCCAAGTTCTTTTTTTGCGTGTCCATAAACTCGCAAAAAAAAAGAACGAGGCCAATATCCAGCCATCTTGACCGAACAAACTTGGTCAATAAAGGATTTATTATATGGCTTTTGGTGAAATTTTGCTTTCGGGATGCAGCGGGTAGTCCCGAGCGGGCAAGATGGCTCCATCTTGCCCGCTCGGGTAGCCAATCACAGCGCGCGATTTGGTTCATCTTGCCCGCTCACGGAGCTAGCCATATAATAACACAACATAATGTCTTCAGTCAGGGTTTAAACCAGGATCTTTCAATCCAAAGGGGAGCACACTCCACAGCTCAAATATACTGCACGTTGAATCCCTAATTATATAATTTTTACTAAAATTTTCTCGATGAATAACTGGTAGCCTTAAAATACAATGCAATACTCGATACAAATACATTAGAAAACAGTCCTAAGAAAATATGTGCGCTGATTGGTTAAAAATCATGTTTCTATAACTCAACGGAGACACAGAACTAGCACAAGCTGTTGACATAATGATGGCATGAGCAAAGAGAATTTATATTTTGATAATCAAAGTTAACAAGTTGTTTTTCTTTTTTGTTGTCGCAGTATTTTCTAAAAGCACTCCCACAGCATTTCTCGTTCTCCCAAACTTCCACTCACGTTTCTATAACTCGATAGAAATGCGGTACATGTCTTCTATTTGTTAAATACACAGTCATTTTATTGTCCACTCCCCATGCGGGCTTTTCAGAGTCAATGATGAAATGCTAAAAATATTAATTTACAGGTAAAAAATACACATGAAGGATAAAATGCTTACAAATACTAAAAAATAGCTATAATAAATTTTTGATAAAACTGTTCACATGTAGAATTTAGTGCATTTCCGCAGACTAAGGAAAGCTTTCATTTTACATTTATAAAAAAATAAAAGAGTCAGTCATTTAGTGTAATGTATATATTAATTTCTAACCCTTGTCAACAGGTATATAAAGCATGGGTCAATTGCTGTTTAACTCAAATTGGTGATAAAAGAACTGTTAATGATCTGGCTGAGGATTTAAAGGATGGCGTTATACTGTGTCAGCTGATCAAGTCAACCACAGGACATGATATAACTCAAAACCAACAGGTAAATAATGAAGTACATTTTATACCAGGGCTGTTAATATTAGGGCCATATTAAGCCATAACACCTATTATAGCTGAGTATGTTTGATGGACCTTTTATGTTATGGGTGAACTGGCCTGTAGTTGATACAATTCACCCATAAAGTAACAAGTTTGTTATGGGTGCGAAAATCAAGGCTACGGGAAATTGACTTAATGACAGCCCTGTCAGGACTCAACCATGAGAGTGACGTTCCACCAGTGGCTAACAGTGGACTAGAGATTTTTCATAACCTCCAAGGTAACGGTTAGTTAAGTCGGCCATATGAGGCCCAGCGGCCTCCCTCTGCAGGAGCCTCATCCTGCTTTCCACGGCATTGCAATTACTAGAAAAATTTCGGATCATGTGTATTTTGTGCACCCCTCGACCGATATATCGGTCGAACATATCGACCGACTCTCAACCGATGTATCGGTCTGACATATCGGACTGAGTGTCGACCGATATGTCGGTCGACATATTGGTTGAGGTGTCGGTCGAGATGTCGACCGAGATATGTCAGTCGACCATAGTCGGTCCGACAATGTCGACCGACTATCCAGCAGATATCTGAGTTCGATAAACACCGCGACACTCGGCCAATACGTCGACCCATACCAACTGTCGGGCGGCGTATCGGTCAACTGTTCGGTGGTATTTCGGTTGACTGTCTTCAGCATCCTATCCATATTCTAATACTATTTTGAAGGAAATATATAAATGAAAAAAAAAACTTTTGACAATATCGTTTGAAAGCAAGCATCGCAAGCATGTTCTAAGATAATGACATGAAGCTATATGTATCACTTTGTTCCAAGTCCATGCAACCAGGGCAAGTAGCAGTGAAGTATCGCGGAATGTCGTAGCCTATCGATCGACATGTCGGCCGACAATCAGACAACCACTCTCGGTCGACGTATCGACCAACATATCGGTCGATTGTCGGTCGAAATATCGACCGATACATCGGTCGATATGTCGACCGCGACATATCTTGGTCGACATATCGACCGACACTTGACCGATATTTCGACCAACATATCGGTCGACACTCGGACACACAGGGGGGGATATGTTTTGATTCGATACAATCGGTCGACACTCGGGCCGATATGTTGACCGATATATCGGTTGAGGGGTGCCACCAAATAACACATGTATCCCCCCAAAATTTCTACTCCCCCCTGGATGGGATGCTAATCTATCGCAGGGTCCACCGCAGAATTAAATTTGCCAGTACGCCATTTATACACCTGCCGTGTAGAGTCAGGCACTGTGATCTGAGTGAATTGTCTTGCCCAAGATCAAGAACAGCAACAGGCAAATTAGACAGAAGACTTACTGTAATTGTAGAAAACATGTACTTTGTTTCTATTTCTAATTTCAGTATAAATCTACTAGCACTCTATCACAAATGCCATTCTCTGATTGGCCACACTACTCACTATCTACCAGTATTCTATTATTGGTAGTGAGTCACATGGCAGGGTGCGCTAATGTTAACAAAATGATGGCTGCTTCTTGGCTTTTTTGAAGTGTCTGTGATCAAAGAGGAAGTGTCTCTGTGAAGTTCTGAATGACAAGAAGATTTATAATAAATTAATAAGATTATTTGCTCTTGATTTCTATGTGTGATAGCTGACTCAGAACACGCCATCATCAACTATCATGTGAGCTCATAATCTGCTTAATAGAAACACAATTTCTGAACCCATCAGAACACATATTTTCTTTGGCCTGCTTTCTAATCCTATCTATTACTAACAGATCCAAGATGTGCCACAGGTGATGCAGACGGTACAATATGTTATTGATTACATGAAGGGAAAAGGAATTGATGTCTGCTGTCATGTGGAAGGTAGTAATAATATTATTATGACCAATCATGTAGAGGTGGTTTTCAGGTGGCTCGATATATAAGCTGAAAAATGATGATGCTTATCAAAAATTCAACTTTTTCTTAAACAAAAACATAATATTTAAAGCCTTTGAACACTGTAAAAGCATTTTGAAACGATCTTGCTGAATTTTCCACTAGATGAGTGTAAAATTCAAGGAAACTATGCAGGGCCATAGCAACCGGCTGTTTACCGTCAGAGAGTGACCACAAATGTAGATCAGTTTCAACAAATATGAACGATACTTCGTAGAAGAGCTTTTAAGACATGCACAACTGGATAATTGTAATCATGTGCAAAAAGTGCTGTCTGAACCACCATCATATATAGGCTCATTCATTTCCCTTATAAAAAGTACAACAATCATCACACTCCCCCAATATGCAACCTACAAAAATGCTCCCATCCCCCAACCTCCTGGCCTGTTACATGTAAATGCTTAATCTATCATGTAAGAAACTTTAAGTGCATTTTCTAAAAAGTCTAGTTTTGAACTAACTGACTTCATCCAAAAGTTTCTAGTTTGGGGAGCTTGTACTAAAGAGAAATGCCTGAAACTCTGGGTAATCAAAGAGCAACGGTGTTGTGATGCACTGAACCAAAAAAAATCATGACATTTAACATCTGTCATGTCATGCAATAAAATCTGTCCACTGTGTTTGGTGCAAAATAAGGTTTTTTCCAGTAAAGCCTGTAAAAATCACTGAAAAACAAGAGTTAAGTATCAAAGCTTTGGTTCATTGCATAGAACAAAACAGAATCTTACAAGATGTGCTTGTTTGAAAGTCAAATCTTGTTTTGTAAAGGAGCAGGAACCGCCAGCATCAATGCTTTAAATTGAAACCTCAAAAGGGTGTGGCTGGTTGCCATATCAGCCATTTTGAGTTAACCCTTCAAAATTTAGTTTCTGATCTTTCTTCACCATATTTAATTCAATTGAAGTAGAAATATGAAAAATGTAAATCACTTTTGTATAGTTAATGCACCTTCGTTTCAATTATTAAAAGAAATTATTTTTCTCTTACTTGTATTATTCACATATCAGCATACTGAGATATTTGGAAAGCATCAGTGAAAGCAATTATTGGTAATGTTATGAATGCCTTAACTAATGGTGTAAAATTGAGGCCCATTGCAAACAGCTGGAACCAATGCAGAAGGGTTTGGAAATTAGATGCAGGAGCTACATAATAATTGGTGAAACATTTTTTTTTTTTCAGACATTACCAGTGGGAAACTCAAACTCATCTTGGATATCTTGTGGCTAATCATCTTGCATTTTGAAATCCACAGTTCAAGTGAGTTTTTGTGTTAACTAAAAAAAAATAGTATCAAGTATATTTAGAATAATTCATGAATGAAAAACAGACCATCAGAAAATTATGAAGTGCAATTGTGACAGACAGTCAAAACAACATTTGTGTTAGGTTGTGGACCGGGGGGGGGGGGGGGGGGGGGGGTTCTCCCAGGAAAAATTGGGTGGGGGTGTGCGCCCGCTTCCTAAAACCCTTACCCTATTTATGACCTGACCAAAAATTCGAAACCCTGTTTATGACCTGAACCATACATCAAAATCCTGTAACAGTTTTCAGACCTGCCTTATAACTGAATCTCTAGTTCAGACCAATGTTGAATTACCGTAAACATAATTTGTGAAGGGCTTTTGTTGCTTTTCTTTTCGATAATGATGAAAAAGTGGCTTCTAAGTTTAAGAACTTACCCATCATAGGGCTAGAGTAGTCAAAAACCATACCCTATTTATGACCAAAATGGCCGAAATCAGCTAAAATCGATACCCTATTTATGACCAAAGCGGCTGAAAAAACCGTACCCTTTGGGGCCGCACATACCTATATAGCCCATAGGAGGGAGTACCCCCTCGGGGTTGTGGAAAAGCACCTGTTTCAATATTAAATTAATCATTTCATAATTATGTTCTGCATCATGAGATTTCAAGAGCTAGTTTTTTGGGTGCTGGTATACTTTAATTTATACATGTGCACTGCTGCAGAACCCAGGATTATTGCCTTTTGGTAACAGTGTATTTCAATTTGATTATCAATGCAAAAATTAAATTAAATGTTTATTTTTCTAATTCATACAACATGATACACAGTGTAAACAACAAAACGACCCTAAACCCTCAATTTGAGGATACAATGAACGTGTTGCACATGGTTTAATACCTTACATGTATTTGGAAATTCTCAAGGGTTGGTACTAAGGAGGGCAACATTTTTACCAAGCAACACAAAATGGCACAAGAACTGCAACTGTCTTTAATCATTGATCAAAAACACATATTTTTTAAGGGTTTTGGATTCTGATTCACAATAGTAATGATGTTTAAGCAAAAAACCAAACATCAAACATTAAATCATGATTAATCAAGGATTTAATAACTAGCTTATTCAGTACAATGTATAACTTACAAGTATATGAATTGTACAAGATGCAGGGTGCTAAGGTTTGTGTTTATAAAGGAATCAATCACCACATTTCTAATATAGCTTATAGCTGGATTCTTTTGTTGTTATTATTGTTAGACCGTGCCGCTTATCAGAGGGACTGTGAATCTAGGCAAGAGATTTCTTCTGGAATGGTGCTGCACTGAAATACCGAATACAGCAATTGACCCAAGAGGACCATTCCTGGATTTGTGAGTTGAGACAATGAGCATGAAACAGCTTCAACCGATTAACGATCTGTAATACTCTTCTTGCAGAAAGTACAGATCGATTCTGGTTTTGATTGACAGTTTTTTAAAAGTGACGGGAACAAAACCTAAAATGATACAAGAAAGTTAACTTTCCATGATCTGTGTTTCAGGCTTTCAGAACCCTGGGTAGCAGCCAGGGTTTTTCTCACAGGTAGTGGCATAATACTACTAAAAAATTCTCTGGGACCCAGGCTAGGCATTTGGAAAGTACGCTGTATGACAGTATTGCAATTGATGAAATGAAAGACAAAATAATTCCGTAAAAAACAAGCCTTCTTTCATACATGAAGAATGCCTAAAATCGCTAGCCTTAATAGTGTGTATTTCCGACAACTTAATGTTCTTTAGACTGCTCCCTTAGTAGCTTACCAAATGCTACATAATTCATAATTATATACCTTAAACCAGCCAAAAATCTGATCATAATCTTAAAGTGTCAATGACCCACTGTTATTTCAGGTAGTAACGAAATGATGTGCGACCTAACTGGCATCTCCAGTGTACTTGTACAAAATGTATTTTTCTTGCATTCTCAGTTTGCAGGATGGTGTGTTACTGACTAGGCTCATTACTAAATACTGTCCAGTTGAAGGAATCAACCCAACTGACTTACAGGTTATGAAATCACTTCTGTTTTACATGTAAAGCCAAGAGAAATCCTTGTTTCTGTATCTGGTCAGATAAGGAGACCCTATTAGGAGCTTTTAGGATTAGGGATATTTAGATAAATTATTGAGATACGGGGTATTTTTGGGGGAAAATTAATGGGATATCAAGTAGGAAAATTGTTCATTTTTGCGATATTGGAATTAACAGGATGCAGGAAGTTAATGTTGAGGCCATATTAAAATTAACCCTCACCTGCTAATTGGACCTCCTTAGGGGGTTTGGGGTAAATCCCATGTAATTTCTCCCACCTAAGCTCTGAGCATTCTGCACCCACCCTACCCACCCTCACCTCCTCTGTTTCCTCACCCCCCTCCCATCACCTCCTCTATGACCACTTCTAAATTGCACTGTCTGGGACAAAAACTGAAAGGAGTTAATTGGAAATCTACAAAGTAACGTTTTTAAACAAGAATCTTTGTGCCCTCTACAACATGTACTCATGTAAAATAGTATTTCTTTTGTTAAGGTGGTAGAAAAAGGCTCATTTCTGAAGGTTTTTGAAGGTTGCCGAAGAACGCCTTGGAATTCCAAGCAAAAATTCTAAGGTACCTACAGTATTATTTTATAAAGTTTAGGTAATCATACGGTTTTTTTCTCGTTCAGTTTGGAATTAATTTGCACGGGTGCGTTTTTCAGAAAGCTGAAATTGCACGAGCCGCTTCGGTGAGTGCAATTCAGCTGTTTTAATAACTCATAAGTGCAAATTAACTTCAAATTCAACGAGAAAAAACCGTATGATAAGTTATTAATTAATTAAACATAAACATGAAGAAACTTGCATGAAGGAAGTGCCGGAATATCTTTCTTAAAGCCATTTTTTCTCATTCGGGATAACTTTTTTCAAAGTTTCTGCACAAAATTTTCGTCATCATCTTATGTAATATCATTGTCTTTCAGCCAGTCGTGATCCAGAGTAACGATGTGTAATTTGCGCTGGTGTTAAAACGTTTTTGCGCTGATGTTACACTTGAACTGCACTGCTCTCAGCCAATCAGAATTGAATAACTTTTGTTTGTTGAAAGTGCAAGCATGGACATTGAGTAAAGAAGAAAAAAAAAACAAGAATGAATTAAAAATTGAAAAAACGGCTTCTTCACCAGCTTACCTGTTGGTATAAGCAATGCCCATGCTCTGTTATGTTTGTTGTGTTTTGTCGTCTCAAGGCTGCCTCGGATTCAAATTCTCAAGCACCACGGAGTTAGCTCGAAAAGTAGACCTTTTCTTGTCTGTCTTAGACGAGTATACCGGTATTCGGCGAGCCTGTGAGAGTAACTTTGGAATTTTTGCTGTAGAAAGAGATTTTTTTCTATTTTCCACATGTGTTTTCAAAATTTGAGATGCTCACAGTAGCCTCACATTCATGCAAACAAATATCTCGACCCAGGTCCGTCGCTTGACGTTCTAATGACGCTAATAGTTCGAATTTCTAATCGATAGTTCGTCGGGAATTCTGGACGACAACACATTCGACGAGTATGCAGTGATCATTTACATGGCTGTATTGAGAAAAATGGTAAGTAAATTACACAAATGATAACTGGAATTAGTATATACACACTCAGTGATCTTGGTGTTTTAAGCAATCTGATTGGTTCGCTATCTCTGGCTAATGAGCATTATTCACCTCCTACCGAGTGAATAATGCGTAAGCCAAACAAAAATAAAGTATACTTTTGAATAAAGCATACTTTTGATTCATACTGATTTGGAACGGTGTTTAAGGACCATTATTCTAGACTGTCACGAGGTTTTTTCGAAGATTAACTATAGATTTTTCCATGTTCAAAGATTCTGTAAATAGTTTCGCGAATTCGCGCATGCTTTGTACAGCTTGCACGTTTTCCGAGCATGAATTGAGAGGCCAATTAAATCGATTTTTAATGGTTTCCTTCTGAAATGTTGTTGAGATCACTTCCTGTGTATATACTAAAACAATTATTCTTCTCAATCTCGGTGAATAGTGGCAGAATATTTACCTCGATTTCAAAGAATAATTGTTAAATAGCAGGAGTTGGAAACTGTGACAGTGAAACCAGCTGAATTGAGCGGACACCATATATAAACCGACACCCCCTATTAAGAAGAGATCAGCGTAAGTCTCCAAATTTGCTTCCCACAGTTAGTGATTATCCAAATTGGTGCATTGATTTACTGGACATTGTATTATGAGCAGTCTAATAGCTAGTCTTTGATCGTACACTGTGTTACACTGTTAAACTGTGTTACCCTTTCTTACACTTTTCTTTTTACAAAAGGGTTAATAATTAACCATTATTGACTAGAACCTGTTTTGAGCGGACACCCTGACGCTACTGAGGGTCCCAATGCTGTCCGCTTAATACAGGTTTCACTATAGTCGAGAGTATGACTTAGAAAAACAAGGCAATTTCAAGAAGAGTGGGTTTGAAGTCGAATAAGTAAGTTCAAATTTAGTAGTTCCATCTGACAGTGTATGAGAAGGAAACGTGACCTTATTCAGTGCTATCTACATGTTTAAGTAAGCACGAGTATATAATTCAGTATACTCGAGGAAACTTATGCCTCGCCGGAAATGGCACTTATTTTAGTCCGCTTCAGATGTTCTAACGCTTGCTCAGGGATTCACACCTGTGCAACAGCATTGAAAAATAAGGTGTATGTGTTGGCCGAGTTATTTTTACTGTGACAAATGTGAGTCTGGTTTTGGATGCTAATTTTAACCGGTTACAGAGCTGAGACTGTGTTCTCTAATGTGTACATATTGCGTATTGCGAGGAATGATTGGCGGTCATTGATTTGCATTCTTCATGAAAGATTTTATTGCACTCTCGCTGATTCTCGTTGCGTTATCTAGAATTCCACCTTTTCTGTAACAAAAAGAGTTCTTTTATTTATTCGTTGCGGGACCAACGGTAAATCTGGCGAACACACAATTTGGTCAAGATTCGGTGCCTTTTCAAAATTCCTTTCATGTATAGCTTTCTATTTCTTGTTTACAGTAATAATGTTATTATGCTAAGTAGTAGTCATGTTGGTTGGTTCACAAAGGAACCCTGGTCGTTTATGGCTTCTATAGTGTGGCCTTGCCTAACTTTTGTATTTTAATTCTTTAGATCTGTAAAGTGAAAGGTGAAGAACCTATCAAAGGGGGTGTAAAAACAGAGCCTTCCCCGTCCAAGCCGAGAACACAGCCAGACAGTTTACAAAACTATTCTCCAAGCAAATTTCCGCACAATAAGACTTCACTGGCTGACGCATCTTGTAAGTATTCAGACCTTGTCTGAACATATTACGTAATAATTATACATGTCGTCCTTCGCTTACCGTA
>JAHPZR010054021.1:0-16492 GCA_019787425.1 Platygyra sinensis | reverse complement strand
CTTCAACCTTTTTCTTCTTCTTCCTTCTTTTCCCCTTTTCTTTTCCTATTTTTCATTTCTTTGTATTTTCCTCTCTTCCTTTCAACTTTTTTCTTTTTCTTCCTCTTTCTTCATCAAAACAACATTCTTTCACTGGTGCGTGTCGTGCCTGCAAGGGAATTTCGGGGCCGATTAATGGATGGCGCCACTAGGTTCGTGATTGCTAGGATTTTCTTCTTTCTGTATTCAAAGGATTAACCGTAATTGGAACCAAGCTTTCCTCGGAACCGTTAACGAGTGCAAAATTACTCGGTAGACCTAGTCCTCAGGGGATGTAACGGGGCGATATCTCTCCCTCCGTACTCTCGTCCTCGTCTCCTAATTCTTTCTCCTCCTTCTGTTCTCGTTCTTCTCCTCCTCATTCGCGTCCTTCGCCCAGGTTTATTATTTATTTTCATATAGTTTTTATTTATTTTTCCCTGACCGCAGGTAATGCTCCTTTCTTCATGTCCGCTCCTCCCAGTCCCAATTCTCGTTTTCTCCTCTTCCTCTCTTCTCCACATCTCTCATTCCTCTCCTCCTATTCCTCACACCCCTTCCCTCCGATATTTCTCGTGTCATTCTCCTCATTTCCCATCAGTTCCATTCCTCATTCTCGCTATTCTATTCTTCAGTCCTCTCGTCTCCCTTCCTCCGATTCTCATGTCTCTCTGAGCCCCTATTCCCCATCGATTCTCTTCTATTTCTCCACCTCTCCTTTTCTCATATTTCCCATTCTAATTCTTCTCCTCATCAGGTCTCGATTCTCCTCCCATTCGCATCTGCTTTCTCGCATTCTACTCTCCCCTCTCTCTTTCCCGATATGTCCCTCCTCATTCCTCTCTCTCTATTCTCATTCGCCATTCTCCAGGTGATTTCTCTCTCGATTCTCTCTATGTCTCCCCTGGGTTTTATATATGTAATATATTTAATTAATGTTTTCCGACTACGTAAATTAACTACACTGGGAGGAGCGAGCTCTTGTTCGCGACGAAAAAATGATTTCTTTCGTGTGAGTTCGGGGGAATTAAAGGCAACCACTAAACAAGGTTTTCGTGTCCGCGTCGGCCGTTTCCAGCGTCGCGTCTGTTCGTCGTCTCGTTTTTCGGCGGTAGCGCGCGTCGGTTCGTTTTTTTACGGGCGGCGGGCGGGCCCCCGGTCGGGGCGTTCGCCCACAGCGTTCGCCTCTTTTTGGTTTCTTTATTTCCACGGACTTTTAATTTGCGGTTTTGCCGTGCTTCGCGCGGCATGTGGGAAAAGAAACGTTTTCGGGGACCGGGCAGATGGAATCCGCGGGTTGAGTTTGTGAGCGCGGCCTAGACTGCCATTCTAGTCAACAGCTAAGACGCTTTCCTGAAAACGTTCTTGCAGTGTTCAGTCTTTATAAAAAACATATCAAGAGAACAACCCGTTTAAGCAAACAGTTGTACGCGACAATTTGGAAGAAGCGTGTTTGTTGCTGTCTTTTTTTTTCGTAGTTCAAAAGAATGCTCTAGCTGGTCTATTGTTAGATTCAAGTCCACTACTCAGGTATGGGTCCGCACTTGGAACTTTGCCGGCCAAAAAAAAACAAAAAAAAACAGAAACTTGAAACCACAACTGGAAACCACAACTGGCCCAATATAACTCAGCAACATTTTTTTGTCTTCGTTTGACCACGAGCGTTCCTCTGGTCCTCTGTCTTTCACTAGATAGATAGGGTTTATTTTTGTAAAGAAAAATACTTGCGGCTTATAACACACACAACAATCAAGAACAACAACTTTATTGACCTCTACACTTGACAGAAACTTACATTAGACATGATAATAAAAATTAAAATGCGAGGGTGTTGGCTTCTAGATAACTAAAAGTTATCTAGCTATAAAAGCCAAATTACTATAATTAATTTACACATTTAGGGTTCGGGCGAGCCAAACACGCTGATACACACACATACACTCACATCAAATAACTAAAGTATACATAAACGAAATTTTACCAGTCATGAAAGAAGAAAAAATATATAAATATTAGGATGAAATCCTGAGCTGATTGCAGTATTTACAATCTGTAATAAACATTATAAAACTATGGATAATAAAATGAATATTAAATTAGTGATAGAGGCCTATAGCTAAGACAAGATAACGCTAAACTTTCATTATGATGAACAGGATCGTATTAAAAACTATTTCTTAAAAATGTACTGTTTTTACATTAAGGAACAACAAGCCGCCTATAGGCAATGGCGAACGTGAAAGGAACTGGGAAGGGTATGGTTCGTTTTCAAAGCGTTTGTGGTGGTGGAGAAGAATACTAAGATAATTCAAATGAACGGATCAACTAAATTTTAGAGTCTTTAAACCAAGACCGAAGTGATTTAAGGAGAAAATGACAAATGGTAGCTTCTCAATTCACCTAAAATAGAGATTTGTATGGATTAGGTAGGCAAGCCACAAGATTATACGGTTTTGTATGGAATTTTTGGCAACGTTTGCGAAAAAGGCTCCCATTTGAACAATTTTCTGAGCCTGACAACTCTTACATGTAACTTTGCTGGAGTGTTTTTCTTCAGGTAAATTTACATTTCAATCTGATCATATAAGAACTTCGTCCCCGTCCTAGTCACGTTTCTTATTCCTGCAGATTGGCTATTTTGGATAAAAGCCTAAAAGATAAGGTAAGACCGTAACTTTCGTTATTGAGAACAGGATCGCATTAAAAGACTTTCTTTGAAAAACCGTTCTGTTTTAACACTTGGGAAAGCCAACGCCGCCTTTTTGTGTCGTAGCCCATAGCATCACACGATGGATGGCTCACTCAGATTGTGGGAAACTGTATGCATATGTCTATCAAAGTCGGCGGTGCATGGGGGGAAATCAATTATAGCAATCGATGTGAATGACGTAATTTGCATGCTGAGGAGATACAATCGATGTATCGTTAATGAGATACGGATTGTTTAATTAATCGTTGTGTAAAATATCGCAAATAATACTTTTTTTTGGAAAAAAAAAAAAAAAACTCTCATACATTTGGTAAGGAAATGCCCGATGTCCCCCGCTCAGGCACCGGCCCCGCCCCTGTCCCGACCGTCCCGCGGCCTCACGCCCCCCCCCTCCCAGGCCCGCCCCCCCGGTCCAAACCGGAAGATCCCCCTCCCCGAACCCGGTTCCCCCCCGCTCGGGGGTAGCAAATATAATGTAGCGCGCGTCGCGGCGGCCGGGGGTGCGGCGGACATAGCGCGGTGTAGGGCGGCGCGACGCGCGGAGTCGCGGGGCGTCGGCCGCTGTCGCGCGGTACGGCGGAATTAAGCGCGCGCGGCGGGCGGGGTGGGGGGGGCGGGCTGAAATCTTTGTAGGGACATGTCCGCGTTCCCGCCCGCCCCCCCCCCCCCGGCGCCCCCCCCCCCCCCCCGGAGTCCCAGCCTGCCGTCCCAGGTAGAGTAGCGTCCCACTCCCACCTCCCCCTCCCCGGGCAAATAATTAGCGCATAAGCGGCGGAGCGGGCGGCGCAGGCCCGCGGCGCGCGGGGATTAGCGGCGCACCCGCTGTGTTTATTAAGCGCGGCCCGCAAAGCGAAATAGTAGCGAAGTATTAGCGAGCGCGCGGTAGAGCGCGACGCGGCGCCTGGGGCGATATCATAATAGAGCGCGGCGGTAAGGCGCGGGATGATGCGTGGAGAGATAGCGGCGCGGTGCGCGCCGGCGCGAGCGCGGGGCGAGCGCGGGCCGTGCGTGGCCCGGCGGAGCTGGGGGCGCGAGTTAGTAGGCGGCGCGCTGGGCGGAGCGTGCGGGCAGACGCTGGCGGCTGTTCTTTTTCTTCTCTTCTTCTCTTTCTCGTTTCTTCTTCCCCCTCATAGTTCCTTCCTCTTTTCTTCCTCTCTCTCGTCTTTCATTCCTCTAAACAAACGTAAAGTCTTCTCCTAATTCTCTAGGTTTGTGAAATCGTCTTTCTTTAAGACAACAAAACACATGATGAACAACAGGGGTTCAAGAACGCGTGAGACGAAGCAACTAGCTGTATTTACCCTTTACAAGTGCCATACCGGCGTTAAAAAAAGCGGATGGCTAAATATGAGAAAGGAAGAAACGAGATAACTTTGGTCCATCTGAGAGGTCCGACAAACTTTTGGAGACCGCAAATAACGTGTGTATTGTATGCTTAAGAATTCCCTTGCTCTGTGGAACCGAATCTACTCCAATAAGTTGTATCCAAATAAGTTGACCGGCTATACTCTTTCGCTCTCGGTCTCTTCGTGGGGAAACGCACACCCTGAACTGCCAGGATCCCTAACATTTGGCCTTGGGAAATTGTAAGTTTATGTGAGAATGGACGATTACTCATTAGAGAGATTTTTGTTGAAAATACGGGCGTTGCTTTTTATTTTCCAGGAAATAGTTTAAACAAAAAAAAAACACATGAAACATGAAAAGCTGAAATTACACAGTTGTATCTTTTTCGTTTTTTTACTTCTTAGTTTTTAGCCTCTCTTATGTCTCTTCCTGCCCAGTAAGTTTATTATTTTCTTTCTTTGTTTTTTTATCCTGTTCTCTATCTCTCGTTCTAACCTGTCCGTAGGTTCGTCTCTCCAGTGTTGGTGTTACCACGACAAAGAGCACAAAACAGAATATAAAACACAATAAACCTATCCTAATAGTAGAATGAAATAATATAAGTCACTTACTTAAAAAAAGAAAACATAAACAATAAAAAAAAACAAAAACCAACACAAAACAAACCTTGGCAGACACCGGAGATACAACTAAATACCCCTTAGACCAAAAACAAACCAGGCAATCAAAAAGATAGAAAGACTTTTGCGTTTAAAACTACCAACAGCCCCCAATAATATAACACTCCACCACTAACAATGTTCTGAGCTTATAATACGTCGTTAAAAATTCCTCGAGTATGATTACGACTAATTCCCACACTTTTTTTTTTTCCCCACGACCGCCCCCCCCCCAGCCGTCCCATCCATAGGAAAAAAAATCGGTGGGATATGTGGGGGCGGTAGACGGGGTAGTAATGTTTTGCGTGGCTTACGGTTATACTTCGCAGAGCGTTAGAGATAGAGTGTGAGAAAGAAGGACTTGGCTTTCGTGCAATTGATAGAACTGGTTTTGTGTCTAGTCTGTAGGAAAGAGCTTATAAAACATCACTGAAATAAGTTCCCAGATTCGATGCACGCCTGGTAAATCAGTACTGCGGTGACCAGGACTTGTTCCCTGCCTGGTTGTACAAAGCTCTTCCTTCTAAGCTCGGAAAGTTCGTTTCCGCTCAAAAGCTCGCTCACCATTGTTGTAACGCTGTCGAACTGAAGTGGAGTATAGTTGAGTTCCTATCACTGTTGTATTTCCTGATTCCCCACATTTTTTGGTGCCGGGACCAGGATGGAAGAATTACCGAAACTGCTAACCTCTAGAAGAGCACACAAGCGCATTTAACCAAGTTAAGACACAAAATCGACGAGACTACAGAAGGTACAATTACCGGCAATGAGACTGCTCGGATCATGCGTATTTTGTGCACCCCTCGACCGATATATCGGTCGACATATCGACCGACACTCGACCGATGTATCGGTCGACATATCGCGGCGAGTGTCGACCGATATGTCGACCGACATATCCGTTGACACTCGGCCGATATGACGACCGAGATATGTCGGTCGACATATCGACCGATGTATCGACATATCGACCGACACTCGACACCGACACATATCGACCGACACTCGGCTGATACGCCGACCATTGATTGTCGGCGGAGTATCGGTCGACTGTCGGTGGTATATCGGTCGACTGTCTTATAGTACTAGTAATAATTCTCACTAAGTCTGCCCCCGCTTCTATTTTATCTCTCAAGGGTATAAAAATCTTATAAAATTCCAGTACTGCGGAAAAGCTTAGACTGTCAATGACAGAATTATAAGTTATACATCACCCTCAAAAATTTCTGATGGCTTTATGCTCGGATCAAGTGCCGCAAATCATCAAGTCGCACTCAAGTGAAATACTGCGATACAGATGTATACAAGGCCGTAGCTAGCGGAGGGGAAAGCGGGGCAGTTGCCCCCCAAATATTTTAAAACAAAAATTTCTTTTTCTGAAATATCGGGCAGAAAACCTGAAATTTGTTGAAATATATTACTTTGTTGTCCTTGGTTGTTTGAAACTTTTCACAACCGATCGCTTGTTTTAAGCTTTTTTGTATGTGTTAAAGACGGCAATACGCAAGTAGTCTATTAGAGAGAGTAGGAACGTGGCCTACCATATCAGCCCCCTATATTAGACCCCCGGAGGGGTACTCCCTATAATGGCCTACACGGGGAGGCTCCGCCCGAAAGGGGTATCTTCTTCAGGCTTCAAGTATATAAAAGGGTAGGGATTTCACAAGTTGAGGTATATAAAAGGGTAGGGAAATCGATCGTTTAGGCATTTAAAAGGGCCTTTAATTATAATATTTCGAATAGACGCCCCTTACGGCTGTATCAGTTTATTTATTAAGCACTACATGAAATTGAGAACAAGACTTCCCAAAGTAGGTATGTGAAAGGGGTACTTTTTTTCAATAAAAGGTATATAAAAGGGGTACCTTTTCTGCCAAAATGGTATATAAAAGGGTAAGGGGTTGGACCTCGGGGCGGAGCCTCCCCGTACTAAACGTTGTTAAGTAGCCCCCCGGATCAGATCCCAACATACAATTTGAGACCCCGACCTACCATATCAGACCCCAACGTACCAAACCAGACCCGGTCATAGCGCTCAAGTTGGACTGTTTTATGTGTCGAATTTTACTGTTTTATGTGTCGACCGTTGTGCCAAGTAATACAGTAATTCTTCAGTAACGTATTTTATTATGAATTATGGCGTTTACTAACAACAAACTGGAAGATAAAGTCGCTATATTTGTTCAGTGTTGCCACTTCTTTTCTAGCCTGAAGACTTTCAAGCATCCCATCCATATTCTAATACTATTTTGAAGAAAATATGTAAATGAAAAGAAAATTTAAAATATCTTTTTAAAGCAAGCATCGCTCTCAAAACGTTCTAAGCTATTTGTATCACTTTGTTGCAAGTCACGCAACCAGGGCAAGTAGCGGTGAAGTATCGGCGGAACGTCGGTAGCCTATCGATCGACATGTCAGCCGACAATCGGACAACCGAGTGTCGGTCGACATATCGACCGATACTGGACCGATATGTCGGTCGATATGTCGACCGACACATCTCGGTCGACATATCGGTCGATACTCGACCGATATGTCGACCGTCATATCGGTCGACACTCGTCCGATATGTCGACCGATACATCGGTCGAGAGTCGGTCGATATGTCGACCGATATATCGAACGAGGGGTGCACAAAATACACATGATCCGATTGCTCTACTCAAGCCGCTCGTCAACCAGCTGAAACTCGAACACATGAGCGGATTGCCGTCTTAAACAACTGTGTGCGTTCTACTTGCTGTTTAGGCGAAATATGCAGTAAAAACGCCTTCTAACAAACACATGTGTTTTGGACCCTAAAGCATTTTCCAGCTAATGAAACTATCGAAATCAAGCAAGCGACACCAGTGACTACGTGAAGAAATTACCATTAGGAAAACTAGGCACGAGTGCAAATCCTGAGAAATCCCCACCCCCACGGGTGAACCGTGCCTTCAAAAACCATAAAAATCCCCGAATTCCCTCACCTTGGCCCGAGGTAGGGGGGCGGGGGTCAGGATTTCAATCGATAAGTGCATAATTCAGCCCCGTTGACTGGAACGTCATGTAGCGAATTTCAAGGTAACACAGCCGCCTCAGCAGAGAATCCCCCGATTACTCCGCCGCCGGTGAGTACATTCCGAACTAATCGTTTACCTAAGCTTGTATTGCCATCGTTTAATGGGAACCCGCTTGAATGGCAATCGTTTTGGGACTCTTTCTGGTGTTCAGTACACGATAACTCTTCAATCACTGATGTTCAAAAGTTCCATTATTTTAGAGCACAGTTACGAGACGGAGCTGAAAAGAGTCATTGCCGGGTTGCCATTAACCAGTGCCAATTACGCTAAGTGTATCCAGTTATTGAAAGAGAGATTCGCTCAACCCCACAAGATCATCAATGCACACATGGAGGCACTGCTCAGCATTCCATCACCCATTGACCATTTAAATAGTTTGAGGGTGATGTATAACTTATAATTCTGTCATTGACAGTCTAAGCTTTCCGCAGTAACTGGAATTTTATAAGATTTTTATACCCTTGAGAGATTAAAATAGAAGCGGGGGCAGACTTAGTGAGAATTATTACTAGTACTATAAGACAGTCGACCGATATACCACCGACAGTCGACCGATACTCCGCCGACAATCAATGTGTCGGCGTATCAGCCGAGTGTCGGTCGATATGTGTCGTGTCGAGTGTCGGTCGATATGTCGATACATCGGTCGATATGTCGACCGACATATCTCGGTCGTCATATCGCCGAGTGTCAACGGATATGTTCGGTCGACATATCGGTCGACACTCGGCCGATATGTCGACCGATACATCGTCGAGTGTCGGTCGATATGTCGACCGATATATCGGTCTCGAGGGGTGCACAAAATACGCTGATCCGAGCAGCTCATTGCCGTAATTGTACCTTCTGTAGTCTCGTCGATTTTGTGTCTTAACTTGGTTAAATGCGCTTGTGTGTGCTTCTAGAGGTTAGCAGTTTCGGTAATTCTTCCATCCTGGTCCGGCACCAAAAAATGTGGGGAATCAGGAATACAACAGTGATAGGAACTCAACTATACTCCACTTCAGTTCGACAGCGGTTACAACATGGTGAGCGAGCTTTGAGCGGAAACGAACTTTCCCGAGCAGTGACGTAAGCAATGACGAGCTAAACTACAGCAACTTACCGCTGACCGGAATCACTCGATTTAACACGTAGCAAATTAAACGAATAGAAACGAACGTCACTGTTTAAACTATTGGACAAACGCAGAGTATTCACCATATGAGTACTGTCAAGGCCAAAGTTGTGGTCCCGAAGAGTCAACTATTGGAACTATTGAGAGCTCTTCACAGAATTCCGCTACATCGTTGTCTCCAAAGTTTGTCGGACTCAGTGGACCAAGTTCTTCGTTTTCTTCTGCCGTTTTAACGTATGGCACGTATGCATCACCAGTGTTCGTCTACGCGTTGCCATGTACTTAAAGAAAGATCTACAACGCGTAGAGAAACAGGCCCGCGCTATTATTTGCCCGGGACTGTCCTACAAAGATGCCTTACAACTATTAAACATCGTATCTATTAACGATTACATCGCTAGCTTATGCAATACGTCATTCACATCGATTGTAAATGATTTCCACCCATGCACCGCTTGCATAGCATGCTACAGTTCCGTGAGCCATCGTGCTATGGGCTACGACACAAAAGGCGGGTTGCTTTTCCCAAGTTGTAAAACAGAACGTTTTAAGAACATGTTTTTTAATGCGATCCTGTTGTCATCAATAACGAAAGTTAGCGTTCTTACCTTATCTTTAGCTTTTATCCCAAATTAGCCAATGCAGAAACGTGAAAGGACTGGGAAGGTATGGTTGTTTTCCGTTTGTTTGAAAAACTAAGATATTCAAGATGAAGATCAACTAACATTTGAGAGTCTTTACCAAGAACAGAAGTGTTTAGAGGAGGAAAATGACAAAATGGTAGCTCTTCAAATATCACCTAAAATAGAGAGCTTTTATGGATTATGTAGGCAAGCCACAGAATTATAAGGTTTGTATGGAATTTTGCAACTTTTGCGAGGCTCCATTTGACAATTTTCTGCTGAAAACTCTTACATGTAAACTCTCTAGGTGTAGTGTCTTTTCATTACGAATATGTTAGATTTTCAATCTGATATACGGAAGAACACTCCGTCCCCGTTTCCTCTCCTCACGTTTCTTGCATTGGCTATTTGGGATAAAAGCTCTAAAAGATAAGGTAAGAACGCTAAACTTTCGGTATATGTGACTCAGAGCGCATATCAGCATTAAACTGTTCTTAAAACGTTCTGTTTACACTTGGGAAAAGCAACCCGCCTTTGTGTCGTAGCCCATAGCACGATGGCTCACGGGAACTGTGCTTATGCAGCTATGCAAGCGGTGATGGGTGGAATCATTTACAATCGATGTGAATGACGTATTGCATAAGCTAGCGATGTAATCGTTAATAGATCACGATGTGTCTTAATAGTTGTAGGCATCTTTGTAGACAGTCCCGGGCAAATAATAGCGCGGGCCTGTTTCTCTACGCGTCGTTGTAGATCTTGTCTTTAAGTACATGGCAACGCGTAGACGAAACACTGGTGATGCATACGGTACCATACGTTAAAACGGCAGAAGAAAACGAAGAACTTGGTCCACTGAGTCCGACAAACTTTGGAGACAACGATGTAGCGGAATTCTGTGAAGAGCTCTCAATAGTTCCAATAGTTGACTCTTCGGGACCACAACTTTGGCCTTGACAGTACTCATATGGTGAATACTCTGCGTTGTCCAATAGTTTAACAGTGACGTTCGTTTCTATTCGTTTAATTTTGCTACGTGTTAAATTCGAGTGATTCCGGTCAGCGGTAAGTTGCTGTAGTTTAGCTCGTCTTGCTTACGTCACTGCTCGGGAAAGTTCGTTTCCGGCTCAAAGCTCGCTCCACCATTGTTGTAACGCTGTCGAACTGAAGTGGAGTATAGTTGAGTTCCTATCACTGTTGTTATTCCTGATTCCCCACATTTTTTGGTGCGGCGGGACCAGATGGAGAATTACCCGAACTGCTAACCATCTAGAGAGCAGCAACAAGCGCATTTAACCAAGTTAAGACACAAAATCGACGAGACTACAGAAGGTACAATTACCGGCCAATGAGACTGCTCGGATCACGCGTATTTTGTGCACCCCTCGACACCGATATATCGGTCGTACTATCGACCGACACTCGACGATTGTATCGGTCGACATATCGGCCGAGTGTCGACCGATATGTCGACCGACATATCCGTTGACACTCGGCCGATATGACGACCGAGATATGTCGGTCGACATATCGACACGGATGTATCGACATATCGACCGACACTCGACACCGACACATATCGACCGAACACTCGGCTGATACGCCGACCATTGATTGTCGGCGGAGTATGGTCGACTGTCGGTGGTATATCGGTCGACTGTCTTATAGTACTAGTAATAATTCTCACTAAGTCTGCCCCCGCTTCTATTTTATCTCTCAAGGGTATAAAAATCTTATAAAATTCCAGTACTGCGGAAAAGCTTAGACTGTCAATGACAGAATTATAAGTTATACATCACCCTCAAACTATTTAAATGGTCAATGGGTGATGGAATGCTGAGCAGTGCCTCCATGTGTGCATTGATGATCTTGTGGGGTTGAGCGAATCTCTCTTTCAATAACTGGATACACTTAGCGTAATTGGCACTGGTTAATGGCAACCCGGCAATGACTCTTTTCAGCTCCGTCTCGTAACTGTGCTCTAAAATAATGGAACTTTTGAACATCAGTGATTGAAGAGTTATCGTGTACTGAACACCAGAAAGAGTCCCAAAACGATTGCCATTCAAGCGGGTTCCCATTAAACGATGGCAATACAAGCTTAGGTAAACGATTAGTTCGGAATGTACTCACCGGCGGCGGAGTAATCGGGGGATTCTCTGCTGAGGCGGCTGTGTTTACCTTGAAATTCGCTACATGACGTTCCAGTCAACGGGGCTGAATTATGCACTTATCGATTGAAATCCTGACCCCCGCCCCCCTACCTCGGGCCAAGGTGAGGAATTCGGGGATTTTTATGGTTTTTGAAGGCACGGTTCACCCGTGGGGGTGGGGATTTCTCAGGATTTGCACTCGTGCCTAGTTTCCTAATGGTAATTTCTTCACGTAGTCACTGGTGTCGCTTGCTTGATTTCGATAGTTCATTAGCTGGAAAATGCTTTAGGGTCCAAAACACATGTGTTTGTTAGAAGGCGTTTTTACTGCATATTTCGCCTAAACAGCAAGTAGAACGCACACAGTTGTTTAAGACGGCAATCCGCTCATGTGTTCGAGTTTCAGCTGGTTGACGAGCGGCTTGAGTAGAGCAATCGGATCATGTGTATTTTGTGCACCCCTCGTTCGATATATCGGTCGACATATCGACCGACTCTCGACCGATGTATCGGTCGACATATCGGACGAGTGTCGACCGATATGACGGTCGACATATCGGTCGAGTATCGACCGATATGTCGACCGAGATGTGTCGGTCGACATATCGACCGACATATCGGTCCAGTATCGGTCGATATGTCGACCGACACTCGGTTGTCCGATTGTCGGCTGACATGTCGATCGATAGGCTACCGACGTTCCGCCGATACTTCACCGCTACTTGCCCTGGTTGCGTGACTTGCAACAAAGTGATACAAATAGCTTAGAACGTTTTGAGAGCGATGCTTGCTTTAAAAAGATATTTTAAATTTTCTTTTCATTTACATATTTTCTTCAAAATAGTATTAGAATATGGATGGGATGCTTGAAAGTCTTCAGGCTAGAAAAGAAGTGGCAACACTGAACAAATATAGCGACTTTATCTTCCAGTTTGTTGTTAGTAAACGCCATAATTCATAATAAAATACGTTACTGAAGAATTACTGTATTACTTGGCACAACGGTCGACACATAAAACAGTAAAATTCGACACATAAAACAGTCCAACTTGAGCGCTATGACCGGGTCTGGTTTGGTACGTTGGGGTCTGATATGGTAGGTCGGGGTCTCAAATTGTATGTTGGGATCTGATCCGGGGGGCTACTTAACAACGTTTAGTACGGGGAGGCTCCGCCCCGAGGTCCAACCCCTTACCCTTTTATATACCATTTTGGCAGAAAAGATACCCTTTTATATACCTTTTATTGAAAAAAAGTACCCTTTCACATACCTACTTTGGGAAGTCTTGTTCTCAATTTCATGTAGTGCTTAATAAATAAACTGATACAGCCGTAAGGGGCGTCTATTCGAAATATTATAATTAAAGGCCCTTTTAAATGCCTAAACGATCGATTTCCCTACCCTTTTATATACCTCAACTTGTGAAATCCCTACCCTTTTATATACTTGAAGCCTGAAGAAGATACCCCTTTCGGGCGGAGCCTCCCCGTGTAGGCCATTATAGGGAGTACCCCTCCGGGGGTCTAATATAGGGGGCTGATATGGTAGGCCACGTTCCTACTCTCTCTAATAGACTACTTGCGTATTGCCGTCTTTAACACATACAAAAAAGCTTAAAACAAGCGATCGGTTGTGAAAAGTTTCAAACAGCCAAGGACAACAAAGTAATATATTTCAACAAATTTCAGGTTTTCTGCCCGATATTTCAGAAAAAGAAATTTTTGTTTTAAAATATTTGGGGGGCAACTGCCCCGCTTTCCCCTCCGCTAGCTACGGCCTTGTATACATCTGTATCGCAGTATTTCACTTGAGTGCGACTTGATGATTTGCGGCACTTGATCCGAGCATAAAGCCATCAGAAATTTTTGAGGGTGATGTATAACTTATAATTCTGTCATTGACAGTCTAAGCTTTTCCGCAGTACTGGAATTTTATAAGATTTTTATACCCTTGAGAGATAAAATAGAAGCGGGGGCAGACTTAGTGAGAACTATTACTAGTACTATAAGACAGTCGACCGATATACCACCGACAGTCGACCGATACTCCGCCGACAATCAATGGTCGGACGTATCAGCCGAGTGTCGGTCGATATGTGTCGGTGTCGAGTGTCGGTCGATATGTCGATACATCGGTCGATATGTCGACCGACATATCTCGGTCGTCATATCGGCCGAGTGTCAACGGATATGTCGGTCGACATATCGGTCGACACTCGGCCGATATGTCGACCGATACATCGGTCGAGTGTCGGTCGATATGTCGACCGATATATCGGTCGAGGGGTGCACAAAATACGCATGATCCGAGCAGTCTCATTGCCGGTAATTGTACCTTCTGTAGTCTCGTCGATTTTGTGTCTTAACTTGGTTAAATGCGCTTGTGTGCTCTTCTAGAGGTTAGCAGTTTCGGTAATTCTTCCATCCTGGTCCCGGCACCAAAAAATGTGGGGAATCAGGAAATACAACAGTGATAGGAACTCAACTATACTCCACTTCAGTTCGACAGCGTTACAACAATGGTGAGCGAGCTTTTGAGCGGAAACGAACTTTCCGAGCAGTGACGTAAGCAATGACGAGCTAAACTACAGCAACTTACCGCTGACCGGAAATCACTCGAATTTAACACGTAGCAAATTAAACGAATAGAAACGAACGTCACTGTTTAAACTATTGGACAAACGCAGAGTATTCACCATATGAGTACTGTCAAGGCCAAAGTTGTGGTCCCGAAGAGTCAACTATTGGAACTATTGAGAGCTCTTCACAGAATTCCGCTACATCGTTGTCTCCAAAGTTTGTCGGACTCAGTGGACCAAGTTCTTCGTTTTCTTCTGCCGTTTTAACGTATGGCACGTATGCATCACCAGTGTTCGTCTACGCGTTGCCCATGTACTTAAAGAAAGATCTACAACGCGTAGAGAAACAGGCCCGCGCTATTATTTGCCCGGGACTGTCCTACAAAGATGCCTTACAACTATTAAACATCGTATCTATTAACGATTACATCGCTAGCTTATGCAATACGTCATTCACATCGATTGTAAATGATTCCACCCATGCACCGCTTGCATAGCATGCTACAGTTCCGTGAGCCATCGTGCTATGGGCTACGACACAAAAGGCGGGTTGCTTTTCCCAAGTGTAAAACAGAACGTTTTAAGAACAGTTTTTTAATGCGATCCTGTTTCATCAATAACGAAAGTTAGCGTTCTTACCTTATCTTTAGGCTTTTATCCCAAATAGCCAATTGCAGAAACGTGAGAGGACTGGGACGAGTTTCTTATATTGATCAGATTGAAAATCTAACATTTCCTGAATGAAAAGCTACCCAGCCAAGTTTACATGTAAGAGTTTTCAGCAGAAAATTGTTCAAATGGGAGCCTCGCAAAAGTTGCAAAATTCCATACAAACCCTTATAATCTTGTGGCTTGCCTACCTAATCCATACAAACTCTCTATTTTAGGTGATATTTGAAGAGCTACCATTTTGTCATTTTCCTCCTCTAAATCACTTCTGTTCTTGGTAAAGACTCTCAAATTTAGTTGATCTTTCATTTGAATATCTTAGTTTTTCAAACAAACGGAAAACAACCATACCCTTCCCCAGTCCTTTCACGTTTTCTGCAATTGCCTATAGGCGGCTTGTTGTTCCTTAATGTAAAACAGTACATTTTAAGAATAGTTTTTAATACGATCCTGTTTCATCATAATGAAAGTTAGCGTTATCTTGTCTTATCTATTAGGCCTCTATCACTAATTTAATATTATTTATTATCATAGTTTTATATATTTATTTACATATTGTAAATACGCAATTCAGCTCAGGATTTCATTCCTAATATTTATATATTTTTTCTTTCTTTTCATGACTTGTAAATTTCGTTATGTATACTTTAGTTATTTTATGTGAGTGTATGTGTGTGTATATGAGTGTTTGTGTTCCGACCCTAATATTGTAATTAATTATATGTAATTTGGCTTCCTATAGCCTAGTTAACTTTTTAGTTATTTTAAGAAGCCAACACCCTGCAGTTTTAATTTTTATTTCATGTTAATGTAATTTCTGTCAAGTGTAAGGGTCAATAAAGTTGTTGTTCTTGTTGTTGTTGTTGTTATAAGCCGCAAGTATTTTTTACAAAATAAACTATCTATCTAAGTGAAGAGAGACCAGTGAACGCTCGCTGGTCAAACGAAGAAAAAATGTTGCTGAGGTTATATGGGCCAGTTGTGGTTTCCAGTTGTGGTTTCAAGTTTTCTGTTTTTTTTTGTTTTTTTTTTTTGGCCGGCAAAGTTCCCAAGTGCGACCCATACCTGAGTAGTGGACATGAATCTAACAATAGACCAGCTGATTCATCTTTTGACACGAAAAGACAGCAACGCTTGTGCGCTACAATGTTTTTAACGGGTATATTTTTAAACTGAACACAATGACGTTTCAGAAAGTCACTGTTTGGCAGTAGCCGTCACCCATCTCACCGATCCATTGCGGCCGGAACGTTTCCCACGCGCGCGAGCGGCAAAACCGCAAATTATAAAGTCGGAAAAGGCGGCGAAACATGTGCCTTTAATTCCCCGCCCACGAAAATCATTCGGCGAACCAGCTCCAGGGTTACGTGTCAGGAATAAACCGGGAGAATATCGCCCTGAGGACAGGTCTAGATAATTTTTCAGTACGGTTCCGAGCAAGCTGGTTCATTAGGTAATTTTAATACGAAAGAAGAATCCAGCAATCACGAACTGGCCTTAACTTCAGGCGCGCAATTCTGCAGACGCCAGGTGAAGAAGGAAGAAAAAGTTGAAG
>JAHPZR010054020.1:0-14440 GCA_019787425.1 Platygyra sinensis | reverse complement strand
AACAAGAAACTAATCTTTTACAGTTAAGTTATTGTTTTAGACAAACGCGCCATAAAACTATTAGCTCATTTGGGACAGTGCACAGTACAAGACTAGGAAAATATTGAAATGGAAATAGAAGAATCTGATATGGTTGATTTTAGTTATTAGCCTTCTTATCTATAACTCAGTTATGATATTGTTTACTATGTGCGGTTGTTCAAAGAAAGATTATCTATTTTTGAAGAACGTATTTGCACAAAATAAAGCCTTAGCTCAGTAAAGTTTTGCTCTATATTAGCTTCAGTCGGCTATAAAGCAGCAACTCCAGATCCTTTTCTTACGTATTATTTTTTTTCTTTAACAGCCGTGTCAAATTTGCGGCAATGTGCTTCCTTCGCGCAATTTGTTTCGGACGCGGTAATGCTTTTGTGATCGTGTCTAAAAGCGCTCAAAAGACTTGGACTGCTGCTACCCAATTCAGACAACGCGATGATTCATTCGGGAAGTTGTGCAATTTGTTACACGTAACTGATTCCACAGGAGTTTATGTGCAAATAGAACAGTTGTAACCAAACGAATTATCAAATGATTTGGGTTTGTTACTGCTTTGTTACTTTCCAACATGACGGGCACCGGCAAAAAACGGAAAGTTTTCGAACAAAACAGCACCTACATAAGCCTCTGAGGCTTTCAATTAAGCGTGCTTCACCCTACCCCTGCATAAATCTCCACCAAGCCCGCGCGCAATTAACCGTTTGTTTTGTTTACGTATAAATATAAAACATTACTAGACGTTTGCATCCTCATGGTTTTTTAGCGCAAGTTTAACAAAGAAAATACAGTGAGCAGCGAGGAGTTCAAGCAAAATGCTGGCATATTTTGCAAGGGGTAGCTCACAAGTCGATTGGTGTGAATCAAATTATGCTCATGTGGATTTTATCGCCGAGTTTTATAACACGGTACAGCAACTCGGCGCGTTTTGTTTTTGCTTTTAACTAAGCGCTCGAGGCTTGCATATCATTTTCAACGTTCAGAAGGAACACTATTAATACAGATGTGTTTTTAACTCAGGTCAGCAATGCAATCTTCCTCGTTCTACCGCCTTTCTTCATGTAAGTACAATGTTTTGTTGCCTCATATCTTCAGATTTAATTATTTTTTGGTTTTCTTTGCGCTCAAGTAACCTTGAACTTCCTTTTTTATTTATTTGCTTTTTTTTTCTCTTCAACGCGTACAGATGCTACGCTATAACATGTATTTGCGGGCGCGGTGTAATATATTACTGGGGACTATGATTATTCCCGAGAATAAGGCATATACTTCAATAAGAAACGCAAAATCACACAAAATTACTCCGAAAACATGAAGCTATGATTGAGATTTCAAAGCTGTCGACGATTTATAATTGAGATGACTTCGCTCTCGAAGACAAGATATTTACTTAACTTATAATTATGGGAATTGACTTTATTTTGACAAGTTTGCTTTGTTGTAATCACAGAAATATGACACACGTTCACGACACGCCGAATTTATACTGGCATTTCTGAATGGCCTTCGAATTAAACGAGAACAGAAAATATACATATGAAAGACGTCCAACTGTAGGTACTGGTAAAGTACCTGTTCATAAGCGTTTGCCAATTTCAGCTTATTTGCATATCTAAGTTCTTATAAAGTACATACAAATAATTTGCTTAGCAAATAGACATCAGAAGGTGTCCCCATTTTGTTGTCAACCTGTTACTTATACAAGTGAAAGATAAAACCGTCAGCCTTGCTTGGAACGACATACTCGTGCGAATAGAGCGGCAACCTGTAAACGGCTGACAAAAAACGGCTTGAGCTGTGCACTAACTCGTGCATATCACATAAACAGCAGGCGATCTGTATGTTGTTTTGCCTTACTTTAGAAAAGCTGTACTTTTTGCATAAAAATTGCTTCACTGGTGTTGTCCGTAACCAGCATGATATGTAACGGGTGTCTCTCACCAGTCACAGTCAAACATATCGTCTGAAAATAACTTCTCCATCTCGCTGTGACATCACTGGGATTTTTACCTTGTTTGTATTTAATGGGCTATCGCAAGCGCAAAACTCTAATGGATTAAAATTACTCAAATCATATTTTGTTTTGTCTTCAGCGTATGAAAGTGCTAACATCTTCAGTTAGACCACCTGTTGGGGCGTGGTCGACAACTTAGATACAAACAAAAAAAAACAGCTGTGCATTTGTAAAGATTCCGCGCTACTGTTCTGTGAGAGTGAAAAAATTCTTATCATTAGGCGGTGCTTAAGTCGACTCAATATCTAAAGAATATTTTCAGCGGATGAAAAAACAGAAAAGAAATGTTCACAAGTCATAGCGAGTTCAGTTAAACCTGACATGAGCTTAGATTGTGCTGATGAGAATGCGGTGGATGAGACAAAGTGCGACGGAATAGCAGAGATAGTAACCAATTCATTCTCAAGTAGTAGTCCATCAAGAGAAAAAAATAATAATGCAGAGCGGAAACAGTAAATTATAACACTTAGATTTCTTTCAAGCACCAGCTCCTTTGCTCGCAATCTATACAGGACCAGTATGAAACAAACCGAGGCACTTACTTCCGTCTTTTTTTCGCTGAATACCAAGGAAGAGAGGCGCGGTGGCCTCATGGTTAGTGCGCTCGACTGCGGATCGAGCGGTCCGGGTTCGAGCCCAGGCCGGAGACATTGTGTTGTGTTCTTGGGCAAGACACTTTACTGTCACAGTTCCTCTCTCCTCCCAGGTGTATAAATGGGTACCGGCAAATTTAATGCTGGGGGTAACCCTGCGATGGACTAACATCCCATCCACTGTGAGGGGGGAGTAGAAATACTCCTTGTCGCTTCATGCTACAGAAACCGGGATTAGCTCCGGCCTGGAGGGCCACAATCGGCCCGAATGCAGACTTTACCTTACCTAGGCATTATTTTTTTCTAGCTAAACCCAGAATGCATCATCTAAAGTAAGGCAAAGATAGCACATATTTGTTTTTAAAAATATAGCCATTTTTATTTTTCTAGCCTGTCTCATTGTTCCTCATTTTGAACCACTTTTGGTTCTTTTCGGTTTATTACTATTACTGTTGCTTCGTGGAATGTGCGGTGGCCTCACGGTTGGTGCGCTTGTCCCGGAACGAGCGGTCCGGCTTCGAGCCCTGGGGCCTGTTTCTCGAAGCTCCCGGTAATTACCGGCCCGTTAAGCTGTTTTGCTTTCCATTAAGGATGAGAGTTTCAATAGTTTTGAAAATGGTACAGTAAAGTTATCAGCTAAAGAAACAAAATGGACTTTATTAGAGGTCAGAACACACCCTACATTTGTTGAGACTTTGATTTCAAAATATGATTTCAGGCCCTTTAAGTTACCGGGGCTTCTGGCTGGGTAAGACACTTAACTCTCACAGTGCCCCTCTCCACCCAGGAGCCAAATGGTACCGGCGAATGGTTGGGGAAACCCTGGGGAAACCTGACATATTGCAGGGGAGTGACCTGCCATGGACTAGTATCCCGTCCAGGGGAAGTGGAAATACTCCTAGCCGCTTCATGCTACAGAAACCGGGATAAACTCGGAAGCTATGAGCAGTGGGCTCCAAAACTTCCGTTTTCCTCCCATTGAAAGGGCAAAATAAGAATGACGACTTTCTCAAACTCCATTCATCTTTTAAAAGTCGACTTCCTCTTGTTGCAGATACTTGTTTCGTCCATACTCTAAGCACGTCTGCTCTGGAGTGAACTTTATGTGGGCTATATTTATCGTGATTGGAGTCAGTTCAGCGTATTTCCACGTCATTCTCAGCCTAGTGGGTCAGCTGCTTGATGATTTCGCCATCTTCTGGGGTTTGATGGTTGCATTTGCCTTCTGGACGCCTAAGTGGATGCTCGCTCACGGACCGTTTGGGAAGGCAGGTATATGATTTGAGCGGGCAAAGTCAATCAAATCCTGCACTGTGATTGGCTACTCAAGCGAGCAAGAAGGGACTAACGTATCCACTCGGGTGGGATTACAAGTAGTATCCCGCAAGATATTGGCGTTCTTCATGCCATGATGAAGACCAATAAACCCTTTCATAAGAAAATCGCGGTGACGGGATATCGCGTCAAACTTGACAAAGGGACTGAGAAATAGACGGGTGGCTCGTAATTTACTCATATTCTTCTCAAACTCAATAATAATTCAAAGGAAATCATGACCGTGACAGTCTTAGGATGTCTTATCTTAATTAGCATTGATTTTTACGATTTTATTTCTCCGTTTTCTCCTTAGTCTCGAAGTTCGTCAAGAATACTCCGCTACGCGTCGTATTTTTTCAACTCTCTTCCAAGGTGTTTGGAAATATTATCAAACACATTCTTTAGCCAAAACTAAGATACCGCTATCTTGCATTTTTCATATTCATATCCTGTTCCTCCGGGAAATCATTTGAAGCATTATCGTCTTCCTTTTCTAAACAGAGAGACGTTTCAGTATGCTATCCTGGCTGTATGGTTGATTTGCACTTGGCTGGGCTTTGTCTACCCCGTGGCTAACGCGTTCGTGTTGATGACCTTTGGTGCTCCGTTTCTGTTCATGCTGTTTGCTGAACTGAAAAGGTAACTTCTCTGTTGTAAGAACTGTTTACTGTAATTTTCGAACTGAGGATCAACCACGACTACATGCTCTGATTTGCTTGATGCAAAACATTACATTCTTGGCAAAATTTTGGTCACCTTGGCCTTAGTGTTTTTGCAGAAAAGGTTCTGACAAAAAAAAGATGTGTCGTGGGTACCACAGTCTCTTTACAATTTCTGGTACTTTAGAGGACGTAAACTCGTATTGATAAGCAAGGATGTTAACGTTTGCGAGGTTACTTAGCCGCACACGCAAAGCCGGAGAAATTTGAAAACGCAGCTTTATTTCTACAGATACAATGTAGGCCTACCAACCACACTAATCCGTCACGCAAATCGAGCTTTTCATAAACGCTTTACAAACCGGAGGAATTTAAAAACGCTGCCTTTGCGTTTATAGTGTGGATGGGAACATTTCGAAAACGGAGCTTTTCAAACAGGACGACATCAAGATAACAAGGCGATTTCCTGACGGAGTCTTTCTCAACCATAAATCCAAAATAAATAACCAGTTATTGTTACGTTTGAAATTCCTCAGGAGGAGTAGTGTGGACGGAGCCAAAGGTTAACTAGTGTCGTACTACGGGCGGGTACATCGAATTGTTTAACATGACGTAATAATCGAACTGTCTGCAGTAAAAGGAAACACTCAAAGTTGGCCGCCACGAAGCTCTTCGGAACGTCTCGCAGGATGGTTGAGAAAGTGATATACAAACAATGGTAACAATGGACCCTAGCCCTAAAACAATAGAGCTTCGTGCCAACAAGATCCAATGAAATTAGGGGTTCTAGAGAGTTTCGTGACAACAGCAAAGTTTTACTTTTATTGTTCCGTCCGCAGCTGTCAAAATTTGAAAGTCAGGAGATTGGGATTTACGTGTGCTGGATGGTGGTTTGTTGCCGTGCTCTTCTGGGTGAATGACAGAGTATTCTGTGATATATGGAGGTCCGTGTCGTTCCCTTATCTCCACTGCGCATGGCACATACTCATATTTATAGCCGGATACACTGGTTGTGTCCTCGGCGCTTACTTCTACGCTGCAAGGGAGTTTCCACAGCTTCACCCAGCGCTAACCTTCTGGCCTCGTTGGTCATCTGAATGGGGAGTTCCTTACATAGTGTTGAGGGGGATTCCAAAAGAGGGGAACCCGTGAGAAAATGTCAGAGAGAAGGAAATACCTGGGTTTTGAATTACTGCTAACGCTGCCACCTGGAACCAGGGATAACGCTGATAATCCAATGGAATTATTTTCACGTGGAGGCTACAATGGCACTGTTTGGGATACACACCAACAAGCTATGTTACCACAAATTCAGCTCGTAAGTTACAGAGGGCCATGCTAGCAAAGAACAGACAGTTGACTCGACGGAGCAACTGAAACTGGGTGTCAAGAAAGAAAAAAAAAATAACCGCTTTGTCACACAAAATGCGAATATGCGAGGAAAGCTAAAATGGCCGGAAAATCTACAATCACAAGATGTGCAAGTTCTTCATTACTTGCAGCTGCCCTCATAACGACACGAAAGATGCATCTCAAAATGCTACCAGAGGAATTTCAAGCAGAAGATAGGATATTGAACTAGCCCATTACGCTTGAACTAAGCCCGAATGACTAAGCTTGACTACCGGTTGATAAATTATTGAAATCAATATTATGTACAGTCAATTTCAGCATATATCATGTACACTTTATTTCAAAAACTCTAGCCATAATATCTATAAATACAATACTCTAGGCTGTACACTTCAGATATATAAATAAAGGTACAGTTCATAGATTACGGTATAATATAATTTTTCTTCCATGTAAATGATTTACGTCATTCAAACAGTGCATCGATTATTTATATTAATGAGTAAAAAACGACTCAAACAACTCAGGGGATATTAAAATACTTTTGCGTCAAAAACATGCCCATAGTGTACGCGACGTTTAAAAAGCCCTGTCCGATCGGGAAATGTATGGCTATCAAAAAACTTCCCAAACATTTTCCCGTTTGGACACTTCCTCTAATCGTGGTTAGTCGCATTTGATAAAATCCGAATATTAACAAACAATGGATCACACATTGTAAAACAAGTAGCTCGTTTGAACAGTGTTCAAACACGTTTGCACTCAGTAAAACACATCAACATGTTGAGCCACCCAAAACCACGTTTGATCGCCAAACATTTTTCGTTTGGACAGGGCTTCAGTCACTGGAAAATGTTGTCATAATTTGTTCCCCGTGACATACTGGTGTGAAGAAAGTCGAGTTTCAAAGACTCCAGACTTCTTTTGGAGTTGCTGCTATTTAAAACCAGCCTAAGTCTCAAAACGTACAGAATTTGTACATGTGAAAAGACAGATTACAAATGAGAGTCTACCATTTGAGTGGTTCAGTATTTGGAAAGGCAGCCTCGCTGCACTTGCTATACATCCTGAAGACGAAGTAACGATGAATCGCCGCGATTCAAAGCCGCGTCAAACACAACTGTCAAGTCGACACAAGAATCGTTAACAAATTGAGCCGCGTTTGTCGACATCAAAACTATGTACAGGCATCCAGACCAACCTCTTTCCAATTCATGTTCAGTACTGACGCGACCAAAGGATACACGGTGTGTTTCTGTACATAGGAAGTCTAGGTAACCTTGATGCTTTCCAGACTTGGTGAGATTTTAAGCGTGTGCCACGCCTGAGGGAAAGTCAAAGTTAACTTGTGTTAGTGTCATCCTCCTGTGTAACAGTTAGCGTACTACGCATGCTCAGTGTTCACCCCACACCCATCTCCTCCTGTCTCACTGACAAGAAATTTTTCTCAACGTAAGGACCCCTCAGAAGTGTTAAGAATTTGGTGTTATGAAATTTACGTGGGTATTCTTTTCCACCTTCTGCTTTTCACTTTAAAACGACGCTTGGAGAAGGAGGTGTTTTCGGGGGGGGGGGGGGGGGGTGGCTGCAGTTGGTCTGGAATTAAGTTAACACACGCAGAGGGAAACGTTAAGTCGTAAAGTACTGATTGTGTGTAGCGGTCGTTAACTTGTGCATTTTTCAACCACAGTTGCAATATAGATTTATCCCTTTTATTTGTAATCACAGAAAAAGCATACGTCGACCTCCCTTGCGTGAAACATGAATCATGACTCATGATTATCAACACGATTTCCATAAACCTACCAGCCTAAACTTCATATGGATCTTGTCAAAGTGATGATTAACGGCTTTAGCAACATTGTTCCCATCAAAAGGCTCTGCAAGTTAAAGAACGCATTGTTCAAGCCTACAACAGCTTGTCGGGTATTTGTACTGATCACAAGTGTACCTAAGGTTGTCTAAACAAAACGCTACCGGATCCAGAGATGCTCAAAACGGGTGGTTGTGGGTGTGGTGGGGTGAAGAAAAGGTGGACTTTTACTGGTGAATTCTCACATAAAAACGGTGTTGTAGGGTTTGCCTCGGTGTAAAAACCTGTAAAGTTCTTCTTTGATTTGTAGCTATTGCTAGGGTTAGGGTCTATTGTGTTGACTTCTTTGTTTTCTTTGATTTACATCACTGGTGAGTGTTAGGCCCTGGTCAAACGCCGTACTCTACATAAGCAGAATCTAATGACAATTTGGGTCGACTTAAATAATTAAGAACGCCTACATGTAATTCGAGTCAAATGTCGATCTTAATTCAGTCGAACCGAACTGCTACACCAAAAAAATAAAAAGCGGTCTTGTTGGGCAGTGGTTTTTCAAGGTAAAATCAATGTTTCGCCCGCTGTACAATTCACGGTAACCGTTGATGGAATATACAAATACGTTAACAGCGATGATTCAGGCATATATAATAAGCACGTGCGGGCAGCCATGTTGGAAAAAACTGAGATCGAGACTGATTCATACATTTGAGGCTGATTCATACATTAACATGACTTAACTTTGATTATCATTGATTATGCGTTTGGTTCGGCTCATGTGAAAATCGGCGTTTCTGGCGTTTGACCTAAAGTCGGTCTTCAGGCGTTCTTCACGGCTGGCCAGGCGTGAAGAAAGCCTCAGCCGCTCCAAACAAAATCAGTCGAACTTAATTGGGTTAAACACCGAACTTCACATGAGCCTAATTGGTTTAATTGGGTTCGGCTCATGTGAAGTACGGCGTTTGACCCGGGCCTTACAGGTTCTTACATTGAGGATGCACGTGTTTCGGAGGGAGTTAAGTGTTACAGAGGAGAGAGGGAGTGAAGTGGGAAGAAAGTCAAAAGAAATATTATAATGGGAATTATGAGAAAACAGTTTTGTAGAAAGTTTCGATTAAACTTTGTAAAAAAATACCCAACAAGATTACAACCAGATTTGTCATGTCGACCAACTGGGTGAAGGCACTGCATTATTTAATAATTGTGCATTAGTGACAACTTTGAACAGACTTGGGTAATATGAGTAAGAAAATCAATAAAAAAAATTCCATTGTATACGGTTTATAAAACAAGATACACAGTTAGGCAAGTCTCCACTAATTCATATACATCCCCACGCTAAGGAATTCCTGAAATATCCTTAGTACTTAGTCTATGTTACACTGAAAATACATGCAAATGGCAGTAACAACATACCCTCTATAACAATAGGCTTTCTCTTCCATTGTTCTGAATATCTTGGATATGCAGAACCCGTTGCAACTGATATATAGTCACTGTTCCATCTGTAAAGATCATAATGTGAACCACTTTTACATCAAACCAAATAAATCACTGACCATTGTAATACCTCATACAAGCAACGTGATGAACACGAAAGCCATACCTAAAATCCAGTGCATAGTATTTAAAAAACCCCACAAACAGCTCTCCTAGGGATTGCCTATTCTCTGACCTGTAAGAAAAAAGAAAATAAAAACTATAACTTTCAACCATAAACTTAAGATTTTATAAGGCACTGCACGTAAAACTTGACATTTCTTTACAATAAAAGGAGTGGAAAGTAAAACAAGGTAGTAAACATTTGCGTATGTCTGTAGATTGTACAATCATGTACCGGTAACTGTAAGCACTTGTACTTGTTTAAGGTGGATGGTACCAGTTTCCAGTACTTTCCAAGACTTAAAGTTTGATGGGTCATTATAACCACTCTTCATCGGTTAATGCCACAATCATGGTATCAACAAACTGCCCAACCATCGGTGAACAAGTTGCTGTTAATTTTAGCTTTTAGCGCTTATGACTCAAAAACTCTCTGAACTCCCTTCGAAGCATTTTTTAAAACTTTGCAAAAAGTTGCATCTTATCATGCTGATTACCATTCGATAATAAAAAAAATGGGGGTCACTGGGTTCGTTTTTGAGTTATAAGCGCTGAAAGCTAAAATTAAGGGTGTTTTTAGCAGGTCATATTGTTGCTATGGTAACCTATTGTGCCACAGAATTAACAGCAACTTGTTCACCGATGATTGGGCAGTTCGTTGATACCATGATTGTGGCATTAACCGATAAAGAGTGGTTATAATTTAATGACCCATCGAACTTTAAGTCTTGGAAACTACTGGAAACTGGTACCATCCACCTTAAAGTGGAAAAAAAATAGTCATAAACAAATATTAGCCTGTGTACATGTAGCAAGCATTCCCATACAAACGGAAATTGCTCTCATCATTGTGGCCTGTGCATGTCCCAACAGCCCCCTATTTGTCAATTTTTTGCTCTGACCCCAATTTTTGCATGACCAGCAGGTGAGAAACCTGTCCCTTGTATGCAAATGCTTGCTTCACAGGCTATTGTAATTGATTTTGTGAAAATTGTATAGGTTTAATGCTAGCTTTAGGCCTTATACAACCCCCACTGTACAAGGTGGGTTGGCTTAAGAATGATTAGCATAATAATCTGAGGCATTCTGGTCAAACGGCGCGTGATAGTCGATGATAGTTGATTCTCCCCTAACTATCATCAACTATCACCAACTATCATTCACATGGTCAAACGGCCACAGAAGTGCGTGATAGTTGGCGATAGTTCACCGGCAGTCGCGCAAGCAAAGTCACGAGAGCAGCGAGTTCCAAGCTCTTTCCGCGTAAAAATGTGAATACTAAATGGCGTCCCGTGAGACAAACTTGTAAAAGTACGAATTTATCGCGACAAAAGAGGGCAGCAGCATGTTTTCTGACCGCTATCGGGCCAGTGATTACCAAAACAGCTGACCGAAAAACTATCATGAACTATATCATATGCGTGGTCAAACGAGAAAAACTATCATCGACTATCATGAAGAATTTGAACAAGCTCAAACTGAATGATAGTTGATGATAGTCAATGATAGCGCATGATAGTTGGCGGTGAAACGGAAGTGCGCGCTCAACTATCATCGACTATCATAGACTATCATGAGCCGTTTGACCAGGGCTTTATACGTTGTCAACTCCTTCTACTGCAGATCTATAAAAATATCTTCTCTGTGTAACTCATAAACCCAAACATGTAGTTACTAGACTTACTGATTGCAAGCAATAAGTTTACAAGGATCTTGACTTAGAAGATTTGATACATCTCCATGGTACTTAAATACTGCCTGGTAAAAGAGAACAATACTAATATAAACACCATTTATGTTCAATTTGCCAATAAACTTTAGTAAACAGTAAATTCAATCAATAGAAATTTAAAGATTATGTTTGTTGTCTGACAGAAAACTTAGTATTGCAGGTATCAACAGGGCTGCAAATAACAGATTGGCCAACCAAAATTTCCTCCTGTCCGCAAAATTCCACCTGTAGTCAGACATGATGTCCAGGCAATTTTTTATTGTAAATCCTTTTATGGTAAGGATGAAGAAAAATCTACCTTGAGTAAATCTTCCTTTTTCGGTGATGTCCTAGAGCAATTTGTTTTGTCTGACCAAGATGGTGTGTTCATAAGACATATGTCCTTTCAGCAGAACAAATTATTTGCTGCCCTATATCAATTTTAATAGAATGATATTGTTGTTAATTTAGTTAGCAAGTACAGAGTTAACTCAATGTAAAATAGGCCAAGGGCACGCCAAAAACAAAGCTTGAAGACACTGGCTAATTTCACATACAGCTACATGTTGCCTGCTGTGCAGATGTTCTTTGGGCTCACTGAGAAATCATTCCTTCCTCATACAACAGGCTGGTAGGTTTTTTGAAATTACTAGCTCAGCTAGTAAGAGAGTAGATTTTTGTAGAAGTCTCTTGTAGAGTTCCAGTAGTGGTACATTGTCCTTATTATACCCAGCATTTATTTTATTTTCTTAAATCCAGCTGCAATTAGTGATCAAACGTCCATGTATAACGCACTTACTGGATATTGCCGCTGTAAGACAGGAACTACAGCAGGCTTGCAAATGCCTGACAAAAATAACAACAGAAAAACACACCAGTTCAGTACATACTGTACAATCATATTTATGTACATGCCCAGGAGTAGAATTGCTCTCCTATAAAAGTTAAATACTACAGCATGTGTAGCTTTTATGAGTATTAACTTTTAGCAATGTTGCTTTGAAATATTAAAGGCATTGCACAAAGAATTTGGCGTATGGGAAGCCAAATACCTTGATCTGCAAATTAAAATACCCATTCATGTGTATCTAGGGCAAGGCTTTTAAGAGTTGTAGAATATCCTGCAAAAGTTTTCTGGACAGTTCTGCCCCTCCCCAACTTCAACTCCCAGTACAGAGTGTGCAAAGAAAGTTGGGCTAGTGGATGCTCTCTGTCACTTACCAATGGACAAGTGAAGTTTTTTGGAGAATTTTTGAGGAATTCAAATACAAGAAGCAATGACAAAATGAAATTAATTTTATTCAAAATGAATTAATGACGAGAATGACGTTTTGGCTGGGACATCAATTGGTTCTATTTGCTGGAGATGCATTTAACATAAATAGAGGATATTACACGGTGGCGAGAAGATATGAATTTTATGTTCGAGTGGCAAGAACAATATCTCACGAGTGAGTGGAGCAAACTCGTGAGATATTGTTCTTGCCACGAGAACATAAAATTCAAATCTTCTAGCCAAGGTGTAATGTTCTTTTTATTATATGGAGAAACGACATGAGAAACCAATTACACAAAAGCAAAAGGCGGGAATCATGACGTCATTGAACGATACTACACTCACAAAGGTGACATATGGAAAATACGCCACTCGGATCCTGGATGAAGTGGCGTATGGAATCTACGAGTGGTTTAGTTCCCAGTAAAACACTCTCCTCCATATAATAAATAACAGTTTACCATTTTGTTTGCAGAAGTGGTCAAGATTATTACATGTACATTAAAAAAAAAACTGGGCAACATTTTATAACAATTTCACCTTGCAAATAGTGAAGAACCATCAGTGTAAGGGCATAACTGGAGAGTGTTCCACAACTTGCATCATTGATGTCATGTTTCTTGGCCCACTTCTTCACAAGCATCACTAAGGGTTGGACACGATAGTCCACTAAAGTAACACAAAAAAACAACATCCATGTACATGTAAGACATACAGCAACTTGTAGTCCATGTAAGAATTTGGGTGTTTTGTCTGATAACCAAGACCCACCACACATTTTGAAGAAGGGAGGCCTATGTGTGAAGTGCCTTGTTTTTAGGTCATAAGAACGTAAAACAAACCAAACCCTGGACCTGACATGTCAACCACTAGACCATCTAAATATTCTCAACATTAAGTTATCCATTCTCTTGTTTCCTCTTAACAATCATGCATTTACATTACCCTGTTGGGATCCCAGGTTTGTGACTTTAAAATCAAAACTACATCTATGCTAACAACAAAAAGTAATCATTTATAACTCAGGACTGACTTACTAACAACTATAGAATTTTAGGTAGATGTACATTTTGTAACTTCATCATTTCAGTATGCATAATTATCATCATTGACAATTACCTCCACAATATGCTCGAAGTAAGTGAGTGTTCCTAACACCCTGAAAATTCAACAAATTATGAATGATTACACACCAAAAACACTTGGAGAGAAACTATTAATAATAACTGGACTAAACAACAAACTACCTTTCTTTCTCGTAACAAATAGCCATTTAAAGATGAGCCATGATTTTCATTATGTAAGTTCAGTTTTGTGATTTCCAGTACAAAGTTCCAATAGTCGAGTTTCGTATTCCCAGTTACCCTGGGCCGAGCAAAGAACAGGGCACGGAAGTGAGGCTTATGCGGGGTAAAATCACGCTTTACGAATGTAGTTGCAGCTTTATGTTGTTTACAAATACGATTTTAAAACAATCTCAGTTAAAGAAATGGAACCTAACTTCGTCAGAATGAAAGTTCCTGAGTTGAAAATAACTTACAAGTGGGGGAATCAGTGTTCCAAATAAGTGTCACAAAGAACTTTTGGATTTCAATTTCTCCTGGATTTCTGTAGAAGCTTGTGAACTTGCCATCGAAATCTGAGACAAGCAAGGAGACCAGATGGGTATTTCTGCCAAGTTGGTAATGGAAAGTGAAACTATTCCTGATCCCTACTCGCTGAAGTCAGACTGGACATTACACACTAGTTTCGGTTTAATGCTTGTTTGTTTTCTGGAGGTAAACACCTTGTTCTTCGACGTCTGTGTGATGTTTCCTTGACTTCCTTGTGCTGCTTTCGCGCGTCGACTTTTTGGAGGTTTTCGCTAAAGATATTGTGGTAATGCAAATATTGAGGAAACAGGATCCAATTTAGTCCGTCCAGAATCTCCTTTGAAATGAACTGAATATGTTCCAGTATGCCTCATAAGATTTAAACAGTTAACTGTTCAGGCGACAGGCTGCAATCCACAGCTGCAATCAATCATCGCATACGCCGCACTTGTTCTGACTTTCCCACAGCACAATACTTAA
>JAHPZR010054019.1:0-18263 GCA_019787425.1 Platygyra sinensis | reverse complement strand
TGACTGAATGACTGACTGAATGACTGAATGACTGACTGACTGACTGAATGACTGACTGACTGACTGAATGACTGAATGACTGAATGACTGAATGACTGAATGACTGAATGACTGAATGACTGAATGACTGAATGACTGAATGACTGAATGACTGAATGGACTGAATGGACTGAATGACTGAATGACTGACTGACTGACTGACTGAATGACTGGCTGACTGACTGACTGGCCGACTGACTGAATGACTGACTGGCCGACTGACTGACTGACTGACTGACTGACTGACCGACTGACTGACTGAATGACTGACTGACTGAATGACTGACTGACTGAATGATCGACTGAACGACTGACTAACTGGCTGACTGACTAACTGGCTGACTGACTGACTGACTGACTGATTGATTGACTGGCTGGCTGGCTTGCTGACAGGCGACTGACAAACTGGCTGACGGACTAATCGACTCCTTGGGGTCAGGCTGCCCGGCTCAGTAGCGGCTGCCCGGCTGGCTGGTCGTTCAGTCAGTTTGTCGGTCATTTCCTTGATCCTTCTATCAGTCTGTTGTGTCGCTCAGTCAGCAGCCATGCAGTCAGCAGTTTTTATTTTATTTAATTTTTTTTATTTCTACTTACTTACAGTGCGATACTTACATTACATGCATTACATACATTAATCACGACATTCACGGCAGTACACCAAATACTCTATTTACATTGCGTTACATGCCAGTCTGCAGTTAAGGTGGCTGAATACAGTTTTTGACACCTCTGTTTTCATTCACATTTTTGTCTAAAACCCTTGATCCTTTGGTCACCAAAAATGGCAGCAAGCAAGTTAACAACACAAAGTTCAACTTTTTGATAATTAAGCTGACGTATGTACCGTTGCCATGGCAACATGATCAAATATAAACAGGTGTTTAAAATCGGTTTTGTTTATTTGCAGAGAAATCTAGTCATTAGATTTTCTTTATAATTTGCATGAAACAAGCTTGTAACGATACTCGCAAGTTAGCGCTATTTTAATAATAATTTAACAAACAGATCTTTAATTATCCCTCTTTGAAGGTTCACTGGCATATCTTGAATTTCCTTTGTTAAAGTTCAATTTTTTTTCAATCCTCCAGTTACTTATTTCCTAAAGTATTTTCGTGCCAAATTTCGTGAAATTCTAATGAGTGGTTCTCGAGAAATAAGCGCCTCCGAGAAGTCAATTTTTCACTCAATCGCACTTTTTTCGACTTACTACGCATGCGCTGCATTTAACTGGGTTCTTTTAGCAACAAAGAAATAGCAGAGCTAAGTTCTTTGCATCGTTACCTTTCTAACATACCTTTGTAATAAAAGAGTAAAAACCATCAATTCAATACATTGTGTTCATTTGTGTAGAAAAAAATAGTACAGATAGCGCAGACATTGAGCAAATAAAATGATCGCTCTATTTATGCCATGTTTGTTTTTTATATGCAATATTTGTGCGCGCGCTGAATCGCGCTAGCAAGAGCGCGCGCCAAAACTGTGTTCGGCCACCTTAATCAGTCAGTCAGTCAGCCACTCAGTGAGGGGTTTTGTCAGTCAGTCAGCCAGTCAGTCAGTCAGTCAGTCAGTCGGTCGGTCGGTCAGTCAGTCGGTCAGTCAGTCGGTCAGTCAGTCAGTCAGTCAGTCAGTCAGTCGGTCAGTCAGTCGGTCAGTGAACTGAGTCAGAAACGGTGGAAATGAAGATTTGGATCAAGTTTTGAGGGCTAGTTCTCTTCTTCCAGCTGGTTTGAACCGTCTAAAAACTCCATACCACATGCTTGTTCATACATGCCTTCCATCCTTAGTCCAAACGCCCAATCGCGTCTTCTCGATAAATATAACTTTGTGGTAAATTGCACCATAAGTCGCGATTGCTATACAAGCACTAAATAGTAAATGACGTTTTCAATTTGAGTTGTTTGTAACTTTTCAAGCGTCAAATCTTAGTCCACAGACAACGACATCATCCAAGATTATCTTAAACATGGCCTTCTTTACAAAGGTTTGTGATAAAATTGCTTAATTTTTGCCATTATACGTCAGATCGGATCAAGAGCCAACAATTAATGTTATCTCGGGGTCATTTAATTTGTACAGGGAGATCATGTGTGGATTTCTTTAAAAGACGTCAAGGACTTTGATGTTCCCATTGGTGCTGTGGTGAAATCAGTTGATGGACTGGGAATGCTTCTCACAGATGATCAAGGAGAGGTGCGTCTTAGACCGTGTTATAAGTTCTCGGACGATCATGACCATTGCAAATGCTCAAATTTGATTTGTATTCATTTGTATTCTACAGGCCCTGTTTGAGAATTTATTTGGCAGTCTACGCGTCACTCCTTTGTTTGCTGGACAATACGCTTCAAATTAATGCGCGCGCTGTTATCGGATAGGCTCCCTCACTCATGATTCTAAACTAACTTTATTCACCAAAACGTTAAACTACTCGACCATGCATTCTTCCACAATTTCTTCATGGCTATGGTTACTCGGATGGTACAGCGGCACCCCGCTATAACGAAGTGTCACGGTACCGAAAAAAAAAAGTTCGTTATAGTGAGGTCTTCGTTATTGCGAAGACCCCGTTAAACGAATTATCTGGATAACAACAAAAATATTCGTTATAGCGGGGTAACCAACCTGAAGCAAGCTGAAGAATGGGATATACACAACACAAAACAGTCTACAGACTTGTGCGTGAACAGCTACATTTAAATAAAGCAAAACTTTGAAGGTCAAAGTTTCCCTATCTTGATAAATAGGAGTCCTGTTTGGCTTACCAACCATTTGTATCATCATATCGTTTTTACTGACTGCAAGCGACAGGACAAAATATTCGTTATAGTGGGGTAAATTGTGCGTTGGGACCGTCAAAATCAATTCGTTATAGCGGGGTTCGTTATAGCGGGGCTTTTAAATGTTGTTCGTTTAATATAACCGGTTCTTCGTTATAGCGGGTGCCACTGTACCATCCGAGTAACCATAGCCATGAAGAAATTGTGGAAGAATGCATGGTCGAGTAGTTTAACGTTTTGGTGAATAAAGTTAGTTTAGAATCATGAGTGAGGGAGCCTATCCGATAACAGCGCGCGCATTAATTTGAAGCGTATTGTCCAGCAAACAAAGGAGTGACGCGTAGACTGCCAAATAAATTCTCAAACAGGGCCTGTAGAATACAAATGAATACAAATCAAATTTGAGCATTTGCAATGGTCATGATCGTCCGAGAACTTATAACACGGTCTAAGACGCACCTCTCCTTGATCATCTGTGAGAAGCATTCCCAGTCCATCAACTGATTTCACCACAGCACCAATGGGAACATCAAAGTCCTTGACGTCTTTTAAAGAAATCCACACATGATCTCCCTGTACAAATTAAATGACCCCGAGATAACATTAATTGTTGGCTCTTGATCCGATCTGACGTATAATGGCAAAAATTAAGCAATTTTATCACAAACCTTTGTAAAGAAGGCCATGTTTAAGATAATCTTGGATGATGTCGTTGTCTGTGGACTAAGATTTGACGCTTGAAAAGTTACAAACAACTCAAATTGAAAACGTCATTTACTATTTAGTGCTTGTATAGCAATCGCGACTTATGGTGCAATTTACCACAAAGTTATATTTATCGAGAAGACGCGATTGGGCGTTTGGACTAAGGATGGAAGGCATGTATGAACAAGCATGTGGTATGGAGTTTTTAGACGGTTCAAACCAGCTGGAAGAAGAGAACTAGCCCTCAAAACTTGATCCAAATCTTCATTTCCACCGTTTCTGACTCAGTTCACTGACCGACTGACTGACCGACTGACTGACTGACTGACTGACTGACTGACCGACTGACTGACCGACTGACTGACCGACCGACCGACTGACTGACTGACTGACTGACTGGCTGACTGACTGACAAAACCCCTCACTGAGTGGCTGACTGACTGACTGATTAAGGTGGCCGAACACAGTTTTGGCGCGCGCTCTTGCTAGCGCGATTCAGCGCCGCACAAATATTGCATATAAAAAACAAACATGGCATAAATAGAGCGATCATTTTATTTGCTCAATGTCTGCGCTATCTGTACTATTTTTTTCTACACAAATGAACACAATGTATTGAATTGATGGCTTTACTCTTTTATTACAAAGGTATGTTAGAAAGGTAACGATGCAAAGAACTTAGCTCTGCTATTTCTTTGTTGCTAAAAGAACCCAGTTAAATGCAGCGCATGCGTAGTAAGTCGAAAAAAGTGCGATTGAGTGAAAAATTGACTTCTCGGAGGCGCTTATTTCTCGAGAACCACTCATTAGAATTTCACGAAATTTGGCACGAAAATACTTTAGGAAATAAGTAACTGGAGGATTGAAAAAAAATTGAACTTTAACAAAGGAAATTCAAGATATGCCAGTGAACCTTCAAAGAGGGATAATTAAAGATCTGTTTGTTAAATTATTATTAAAATAGCGCTAACTTGCGAGTATCGTTACAAGCTTGTTTCATGCAAATTATAAAGAAAATCTAATGACTAGATTCTCTGCAAATAAACAAAACCGATTTTAAACACCTGTTTATATTTGATCATGTTGCCATGGCAACGGTACATACGTCAGCTTAATTATCAAAAAGTTGAACTTTGTGTTGTTAACTTGCTTGCTGCCATTTTTGGTGACCAAAGGATCAAGGGTTTTAGACAAAAATGTGAATGAAACAGAGGTGTCAAAAACTGTATTCAGCCACCTAACTGCAGACTGGCATGTAACGCAATGTAAATAGAGTATTTGGTGTACTGCCGTGAATGTCGTGATTAATGTATGTAATGCATGTAATGTAAGTATCGCACTGTAAGTAAGTAGAAATAAAAAAAATTAAATAAAATAAAAACTGCTGACTGCATGGCTGCTGACTGAGCGACACAACAGACTGATAGAAGGATCAAGGAAATGACCGACAAACTGACTGAACGACCAGCCAGCCGGGCAGCCGCTACTGAGCCGGGCAGCCTGACCCCAAGGAGTCGATTAGTCCGTCAGCCAGTTTGTCAGTCGCCTGTCAGCAAGCCAGCCAGCCAGTCAATCAATCAGTCAGTCAGTCAGTCAGTCAGCCAGTTAGTCAGTCAGCCAGTTAGTCAGTCGTTCAGTCGATCATTCAGTCAGTCAGTCATTCAGTCAGTCAGTCATTCAGTCAGTCAGTCGGTCAGTCAGTCAGTCAGTCAGTCAGTCAGTCGGCCAGTCAGTCATTCAGTCAGTCGGCCAGTCAGTCAGTCAGCCAGTCATTCAGTCAGTCAGTCAGTCAGTCATTCAGTCATTCAGTCATTCAGTCATTCAGTCATTCAGTCATTCAGTCATTCAGTCATTCAGTCATTCAGTCATTCAGTCATTCAGTCATTCAGTCATTCAGTCATTCAGTCATTCAGTCAGTCAGTCAGTCATTCAGTCAGTCAGTCAGTCATTCAGTCATTCAGTCAGTCATTCAGTCATTCAGTCAGTCATTCAGTCATTCATTCATTCATTCATTCAGTCATTCAGTCATTCAGTCATTCAGTCATTCAGTCATTCAGTCATTCAGTCATTCAGTCATTCAGTCATTCAGTCATTCAGTCATTCAGTCATTCAGTCATTCAGTCATTCAGTCATTCAGTCATTCAGTCATTCAGTCATTCAGTCATTCAGTCATTCAGTCATTCAGTCATTCAGTCATTCAGTCATTCAGTCATTCAGTCAGTCAGTCATTCAGTCATTAAGTCAGTCGGTCAGTCAGTCAGGGAGTCATGTAGAAAGGATAGTTTTCATAATGATCGTCAGCATCTAAAGCGTTCTAGAAAATCATGACCTAGTAAGACATTGAATTCTAGAAACTGTTTCGAGTTTTCTCGTTTCCTCCGTCCGTCTGTTTATGCATTCATCCTTATTTTCTCACGTTCATTTGTTTTTTGTTCATGGGCTTTTCGGTTCACAATAGTCAATCGATTTACTAATTGTGACGTTGATAATTAACAATTAGATTATGAGCTCGAGATTTCTATGAGGTGATAGTTGATGAGGCCGAAGGCCGAATCAACTATCGCCTCATAGAAATCGAGAGCGAATAATCTAATTGTTTTAGTAGAATTCTTACTAAGATTTACTTTAAATAACGGTTTCCAATTATTTCTCGACGAGTTATTAAACTTTGTGCCTAAAAATATCGCTCGGATTAATTCGGCATTTAAAATTTAAGTTGTATACGGGAGCGCATCATTTTTTTCAATAGTTTCAACTTTTCTAAAGTTAAGAAACCGTAAATGTCCTTCGTTAAGTCTTCTCAGAAATTTAATTATCCATTTAAGCAAAATTTTCCTCCAAAACTTTGGCAAAACGATAAAACGCCATTTCGTAGACTAGTTCCAGCTACTGCACACTAATGGCTGATAGTGTGCAATAGCTCAGCCAATCAGATTACAGCATTTGCATTAGTGTACTAGTAGAATTCTACTAAATAAAATTAGTGAGGAATCAACCGTGTATAGTACGTAAGAAAAATACATTTTGCCTTCATGACATACCACCAGATTTATTAATTCTCAAACACTGAAAGTGAAAAAAATGAACCGCAAACAATGTATTCTTCCCTTTCAAATCAAGTCTGAAGAGGATGTTTTAATATGACATGTCGCCGAATGTAAATAAATATTAATTTTTCTGCGGTTTGCCTAAGCCGTGCGTAATACATATCAAACCTTTAAGCTATGCGGTATTTCTCGAGAACACGATACAAATAGGACGCTAAGAGCGAGACAAAAGTTATGTCCCACAACATCAAAGCCCTGAAAACTTTAAGAACAAGAAGTTGCCTGTTATTTACTGAAAATTTTATGTACAAAGCAAAATGTGGAATTAACTTTGGTTCATAACTCGCGCCGGGTACACTAGTAGTACATTTTAGCATAAGAGTCGGCATTGCAGAAAGTTATATTCATGCTTTTTCCACGAAAAGCAAATAAACACGTTTTTTTCTAAATTTTGTTTCTTTGAGTTATATCGCCGAAGACGTTTATATGCCGCTCGGTCTCGTCGGTTCTGGAACCGGCTAACACCTAAAATCATAACTATTATGATCTCATGTAAAAGAATGCAATTTCTAATGATTGGCAAAATAATATTTAGCCGAATGCAAGAAATTATCAATGCCGTTTATCGTTTGGCTTACAGAACTTAAAAACTAGCTGAGAGATTACTCTTGCAGGCTTGATTTTGTACAGTGTATCAGCTGAACATTAATATACAACTGGTTCACCCTACCTGAAATTTTCTTTGGTTCCTCTCAATTTTTGTGCTCAAAATGCATTGCAGCTATCGCTTAAGACCACAGCAATACGCCGCTTTGAGTCAACCTTTTCGACTGCCATTTCAATGCCCAGGCTGTGAAGTTAAGTAATGTAAGTTGACTTCGTGGATAATACTACCCAACGTTGCTTGGTCGCTGGTGTTGTCACTATTTGTCAGTTTTTCTCATTTGCATTTTAGTGAGAAGATTCTTGAACAGGAATAAACATTGTGTGAATAACAAAAGCCGCCAAACGACAGAAAAACACTGGAAGTCAGCCTTGAATAAATTAGTCGCTTTTGAACTTTCATACATATTTTATATGGCTCATTAGCTCCCAGTGGATAAGTCAGTGCTTAAAGTTTTTTCATTGCCGTCAAAATCATTTCCTGTAGCCGTATGTCGCATATTAACTTCTTGTTCTGTTTTCATGTAATAAATCGATTGGAGAAGCTAGTTGTTTTGACTAACATAAAGTACTTAAGTCATTACCATTCAGCCACAATGTCAGCCGCACGTCAATATACTGTAATTATGTTTTCTTGTTTCATGAATACTTCACATAAATACTGCATCTAGTCTATACCAAAATACTGAAATGCCATCATTTCGCATGAATGGTTGTGTACCAGGCCTCGCTTTGATAGAGAGGCTTATGTCAACTCGGAAATAAGCTTTTCAACCAGAAGTCCGACATTTTCAGACTTTTCCAGGGTAGCTCGTTTCCAGAGCGCTAGTCACGAATAGACTCTTGGTACAAAGTGGCCGATATTTTGTGCCACAAGAAAAAACAGGGAAGACTTAGCACCGGTATGAGAGTGGGGACCATGTCATGCAAATATCCCCTGTATTCACATTAAATTTTGGGCTTCAATAGTTCTCAGTCGATAATCCACTCTCCATACACACAATCGCTGTTAAACATCGTTTAATTGTGAAATTTCATTACGTTTTATAACAGTTTACAACAGTACTATTTAATGCGGCGTTACTGTAGTTGCAAACCGAACAAAGGCTAAAATATCTTGACTTAAATATTTAAACAATGATGTAAAATCATAACAGCCTTTCAATAATTATTATCATATTCTCGAATAACATTGAATCTCTTACAAGATATACATGAGATCCATATTTTATTAACTGCTAGACTCTACCGTTACAGCTTTAATAGGAAAGCCATCTAAGATATGTTAAAGAGATATATTCTTCAAGTAGCAACTGCGAAGTTTTCGCGATTAAAAATTACAACATGCAGAATAAGGATTCTCATTTTAAGATGCACTATGAAATGTCATTACAGTGACATAGTAGATACATAAAGTTTATGTACAATTCGTTCAAAGGAATAAAGAAATTGTTTATAAGATCTGCACTCGGGAAGCCGGCTAACCCGCAATCTAATGTGTAAAGGGGAAAGAAGCAGTAAACTAGATTTGTCGCCCTAAAATGTCGTTACAGTTCAATCCCTGATAGAGGAAGAACTGGAAGGAGAAGTTGTCTTCACAGGACGGGGACACCGTTATGGTGGGTCGTGCAGTGGTTTCGACTCTTCTGAATACATCATGGAATCAATAACACTATAACCACGGGATAAATTATTATCCAGTGGATAACCGTAGAAAAAACATACTGCGCTATTCACTGGAAAATACAGTAATTTATCTCGTGGATAGCGTTATCCAACCGTTGAACGTCCAACATTGCAAGCGTCTTAAAGAATGAGAAAGCTAAAGTACTGGAGCAAAACTTCACAGGCAAAGACCTATTGTATTCATGCATTTCAGGTTTGCATGCTTTAGACATGGCTTACAGAAGAGTACATTGATCCTACAACTAAATTAACATTGGGTCCCTTGTGATTGCTTGCTTGAGCACCTGTCACAGGAAAAATGCAATGAGTGACGAATTGCACTTGTAGGGGTCCATACAGTAACTAATTTTATCGATTGGCATCGATTGCCCGATTGCTTTACCCATCGTCGATTTTCGTCGATTGAACAACCCTTTCGCCCCTCCCCCGCGGCATACAGTAAGGGAAAAGATGGGAAAATGGGTGCAAGGAAAGAAAGTTAGACATTCGTAGAAACGTATTTGATGAGTGCCAGAAATAGACAACACAACAAACAACTAAGAAACAGGGCTCAAAATAATTTTTCAACGGTGGCCGGTCGTGTTGACCGGCCAAACCAATTTTAGCTCGGTCATGTCTCGTTTTTGACCGGTCAAAATATTGAAAATAGTTATTTTGAAGAATTTCCCCATTAAACCAAAAATATTGCCTCATATGCACAAAAAGGTGTTGTTAAAGAGCATAAATGTTTTAATCGCTAAAAGAATCACTAAAATATGTTTGCGGCAATGGGCTTAGACTGCATTCTACTCAACATGAAACTTGAAATGCAGGGCTGCCAGTGATAACAACAATCAAACTATATTATTTTATTAGCAATGCTCATTTAACCGTAGTTACTCTGCACATAGTTTTATATTAATTTACGACTTAAGTTGGATGCGATTTTGGTTGTAAACACTTTCAGTATTTAAAAAACACTGAGGCGCTGTCCACACGTAGATTTTTTCTCCGTATTTAAAAAAATTTGAAAAATCCGCGTCCTATTTTGTAACTACAAGCTGCTGAGATATTTTATGATTTCATTTTTCAGAAATAAAGCAAACATTTTTTTTCTAGTTAATTATTTGGAAACCGCATACGTGACCAGTCAAAATGACCGCCAAACCAAAGTTTTGTCCGGACAAATAGTCATCTTGGCCGGACATTGTCCTGTGACCGGCCGTTATTTTGAGCCCTGAAGAAACAACAAAATCTTTTGCTTCTTGTTCTTCTTTTTACTTTCTCTTAGTTTAAAACCCATTCTCGTCCCCAGAGGCCGCACGGGATTCGCGAACTTCCCGTCACTATGCGCATGCTCAGAGTCTAGTCCGCCAAATCTGATTAGCTGATGATACGAAACGATTACTCTGCGCGTGCTCAAAAAATTGGACCTTCCCAGAGGTCGCGATTCTTGGTGCTGACCAAAAGGAGCGCGGCCTCTGGGGACGAGAATGTTTGAAACCCTTTTGACAGATGTTCTTTAGATTGTAACGCAACGCTATTCTTTACTAGCAGAGAGCAGCGTTCCGTGACAGAAATATGTGATACCCACAATCTAGGTTTAGAGTAAACCAGAACTAACAAGAGCGAAGTACAGATGCAAAACATACATCAAAACGTTATCATTTAGCTCAATACGTACCACAATTTAAGGGAACTTTTCTGGTCGTGGGTCGCCTGGCAGGTCCCTGTCGAATACCTCTCTGCGCTCCCGCACGATTCTGCCTCTGAGGGCCTTCAGGTTGGACCCACTCAGGCCTATTGGAAAAAAAAGGACTGATTACCAATTTTGACTCCTAACACCCGAAACTGAACCCCAAAGCTAAGAAGATTTATTTTGTGTACAATGTGCTCATTGACAAACCCGATGTCACGCGGAGCCGTAGCTGAGCTCTGTGTAAAATTGACACCAGCAATTTGTACATGTACAGAGCATGAATACTCACAGCAGCATCAATGGGTTTGCTCCTTGTGTATTTGCTGGATTGGGTCCATTAGGAACAGACAGGAGAGGAGACCTGTAGGTTTTACTGGCCACCGACACCATCTTGCGTCTAAGACAATAGAGAAGAAGAAAAATCAGATTAGCTTAAAAACAGCTCACAGCCATACTGTCCTTTTTGTTATCAGTGTCCTCAATTTGTTTCATTGCTAAACACATTGACTCTAAAATGGTTATTTTATTCAATTAAAGGTGCGCATGAGAACATTCACGTCACTGTGTTTCAGAAACTACATAAAACCCTTAACACATTCTTGTAGATTTCATGACAACAGTCTGTCACGTGCAGTAAATACGCGCAATACATGTATATTTCACAAGCAATGCATCAAGAAAACAACTAAAAACAAGAAAACTCGCTTGATAGATTCGATAGCTCCTATGTCGCTGTATGAAGCCTTCAGGAGAGAGGCTGATCCAGGTTCTACAGTTTTGTTAACACTCTACACGTATGATTTGTCAGCCTATTTCAGTTGGCTCATGCGAACAAAACACTCTACACGATCGAGCTCACGCGCTACGCGTTGTCTGCTTGATTTCTTGCCTAATTTGAAAGGCGTAAATGAAAATCGACCCCACTTGTATTGAATCTGTTGCCCTAATACGGATTTTAAAAATCGGCCATATTTTTATCCACGCGGCCGTTATCAACATTGGGCAAACTGAATCTGCCTGACAAAATCGTAACGTTGCGTGGCTGACCCATCAAATCGACACTTTATACTTTCATTTCTTTTAGTTCACAGGGGCACCCAACGACAATTTTCGGAAAAATATCTGTTCGGAAGACGATTGAGATCTAGAATTTTCGGAACATTTGTTGTAAAATTACTTACTTGCCTGCCTCTCCTAGGATTTTCGAACATCTAAAAAATGGTAAAATTGCCCATTTTCAACGGATTTTTACCCTAAAAAGGTCACCTAGAATTTTCGGGAGCCTTTTTTCTGGCTGAAATTTTCGAACAGGCAAGGTTTGATCCCTATCAATTTTCGGATCACTGGACTTTCAGCTAGGAAATCCGAACAGATGAAAAATTTATAGGGGATAAAAATATGCCCACATTCACCGTTTAAATACTAAAACACGTGTAACAATGCTATGTGTACGTGGTTTTGAACTATATTCTCGTGAGGTGCCCCTGTGAACTAAAAGAAATGAAAGTATAACGTGTCGATTTGATGGGTCAGCCACGCAACGTTACGATTTGTCAGGCAGATTCAGTTTGCCCAATGTTGATAACGGCCGCGTGGATAAAAAATATGGCCGATTTTTAAAATCCGTATTAGGGCAACAGATTCAATACAAGTGGGGTCGATTTTCATTGACGCCTTTCAAATTAGGCAAGAAATCAAGCAGACAACGCGTAGCGCGTGAGCTCGATCGTGTAGAGTGTTTTGTTCGCATGAGCCAACTGAAATAGGCTGACAAATCATACGTGTAGAGTGTTAACAAAACTGTAGAACCTGGATCAGCCTCTCTCCTGAAGGCTTCATACAGCGACATAGGAGCTATCGAATCTATCAAGAGAGTTTTCTTGTTTTTTTAGTTGTTTTCTTGATGCATTGCTTGTGAAATATACATGTATTCGCGTATTTACTGCACGTGACAGACTGTTGTCATGAAATCTACAAGAATGTGTTAAAGGGTTTTATGTAGTTTCTGAAACACAGTGACGTGAATGTTCTCATGCGCACCTTTAATTGGAATAAAATAACCATTTTAGAGTCAATGTGTTTAGCAATGAAACAAATTGAGGACACTGATAACAAAAAGGACAGTATGGCTGTGAGCTGTTTTTAAGCTAATCTGATTTTTCTTCTTCTCTATTGTCTTAGACGCAAGATGGTGTCGGTGGCCAGTAAAACCTACAGGTCTCCTCTCCTGTCTGTTCCTAATGGACCCAATCCAGCAAATACACAAGGAGCAAACCCATTGATGCTGCTGTGAGTATTCATGCTCTGTACATGTACAAATTGCTGGTGTCAATTTTACACAGAGCTCAGCTACGGTTCCGCGTGACATCGGGTTTGTCAATGAGCACATTTTACACAAAATAAATCTTCTTAGCTTTGGGGTTCAGTTTTCGGGTGTTAGGAGTCAAAATTGGTAATCAGTCCTTTTTTTTCCAATAGGCCTGAGTGGGTCCAACCTGAAGGCCCTCAGAGGCAGAATCGTGCGGGAGCGCAGAGAGGTATTCGACAGGGACCTGCCAGGCGACCCACGACCAGAAAAGTTCCCTTAAATTGTGGTACGTATTGAGCTAAATGATAACGTTTTGATGTATGTTTTGCATCTGTACTTCGCTCTTGTTAGTTCTGGTTTACTCTAAACCTAGATTGTGGGTATCACATATTTCTGTCACGGAACGCTGCTCTCTGCTAGTAAAGAATAGCGTTGCGTTACAATCTAAAGAACATCTGTCAAAAGGGTTTCAAACATTCTCGTCCCCAGAGGCCGCGCTCCTTTTGGTCAGCACCAAGAATCGCGACCTCTGGGAAGGTCCAATTTTTTGAGCACGCGCAGAGTAATCGTTTCGTATCATCAGCTAATCAGATTTGGCGGACTAGACTCTGAGCATGCGCATAGTGACGGGAAGTTCGCGAATCCCGTGCGGCCTCTGGGGACGAGAATGGGTTTTAAACTAAGAGAAAGTAAAAAGAAGAACAAGAAGCAAAAGATTTTGTTGTTTCTTCAGGGCTCAAAATAACGGCCGGTCACAGGACAATGTCCGGCCAAGATGACTATTTGTCCGGACAAAACTTTGGTTTGGCGGTCATTTTGACTGGTCACGTATGCGGTTTCCAAATAATTAACTAGAAAAAAAATGTTTGCTTTATTTCTGAAAAATGAAATCATAAAATATCTCAGCAGCTTGTAGTTACAAAATAGGACGCGGATTTTTCAAATTTTTTTAAATACGGAGAAAAAATCTACGTGTGGACAGCGCCTCAGTGTTTTTTAAATACTGAAAGTGTTTACAACCAAAATCGCATCCAACTTAAGTCGTAAATTAATATAAAACTATGTGCAGAGTAACTACGGTTAAATGAGCATTGCTAATAAAATAATATAGTTTGATTGTTGTTATCACTGGCAGCCCTGCATTTCAAGTTTCATGTTGAGTAGAATGCAGTCTAAGCCCATTGCCGCAAACATATTTTAGTGATTCTTTTAGCGATTAAAACATTTATGCTCTTTAACAACACCTTTTTGTGCATATGAGGCAATATTTTTGGTTTAATGGGGAAATTCTTCAAAATAACTATTTTCAATATTTTGACCGGTCAAAAACGAGACATGACCGAGCTAAAATTGGTTTGGCCGGTCAACACGACCGGCCACCGTTGAAAAATTATTTTGAGCCCTGTTTCTTAGTTGTTTGTTGTGTTGTCTATTTCTGGCACTCATCAAATACGTTTCTACGAATGTCTAACTTTTCTTTCCTTGCACCCATTTTCCCATCTTTTCCCTTACTGTATGCCGCGGGGGAGGGGCGAAAGGGTTGTTCAATCGACGAAAATCGACGATGGGTAAAGCAATCGGGCAATCGATGCCAATCGATAAAATTAGTTACTGTATGGACCCCTACAAGTGCAATTCGTCACTCATTGCATTTTTCCTGTGACAGGTGCTCAAGCAAGCAATCACAAGGGACCCAATGTTAATTTAGTTGTAGGATCAATGTACTCTTCTGTAAGCCATGTCTAAAGCATGCAAACCTGAAATGCATGAATACAATAGGTCTTTGCCTGTGAAGTTTTGCTCCAGTACTTTAGCTTTCTCATTCTTTAAGACGCTTGCAATGTTGGACGTTCAACGGTTGGATAACGCTATCCACGAGATAAATTACTGTATTTTCCAGTGAATAGCGCAGTATGTTTTTTCTACGGTTATCCACTGGATAATAATTTATCCCGTGGTTATAGTGTTATTGATTCCATGATGTATTCAGAAGAGTCGAAACCACTGCACGACCCACCATAACGGTGTCCCCGTCCTGTGAAGACAACTTCTCCTTCCAGTTCTTCCTCTATCAGGGATTGAACTGTAACGACATTTTAGGGCGACAAATCTAGTTTACTGCTTCTTTCCCCTTTACACATTAGATTGCGGGTTAGCCGGCTTCCCGAGTGCAGATCTTATAAACAATTTCTTTATTCCTTTGAACGAATTGTACATAAACTTTATGTATCTACTATGTCACTGTAATGACATTTCATAGTGCATCTTAAAATGAGAATCCTTATTCTGCATGTTGTAATTTTTAATCGCGGAAAACTTCGCAGTTGCTACTTGAAGAATATATCTCTTTAACATATCTTAGATGGCTTTCCTATTAAAGCTGTAACGGTAGAGTCTAGCAGTTAATAAAATATGGATCTCATGTATATCTTGTAAGAGATTCAATGTTATTCGAGAATATGATAATAATTATTGAAAGGCTGTTATGATTTTACATCATTGTTTAAATATTTAAGTCAAGATATTTTAGCCTTTGTTCGGTTTGCAACTACAGTAACGCCGCATTAAATAGTACTGTTGTAAACTGTTATAAAACGTAATGAAATTTCACAATTAAACGATGTTTAACAGCGATTGTGTGTATGGAGAGTGGATTATCGACTGAGAACTATTGAAGCCCAAAATTTAATGTGAATACAGGGGATATTTGCATGACATGGTCCCCACTCTCATACCGGTGCTAAGTCTTCCCTGTTTTTTCTTGTGGCACAAAATATCGGCCACTTTGTACCAAGAGTCTATTCGTGACTAGCGCTCTGGAAACGAGCTACCCTGGAAAAGTCTGAAAATGTCGGACTTCTGGTTGAAAAGCTTATTTCCGAGTTGACATAAGCCTCTCTATCAAAGCGAGGCCTGGTACACAACCATTCATGCGAAATGATGGCATTTCAGTATTTTGGTATAGACTAGATGCAGTATTTATGTGAAGTATTCATGAAACAAGAAAACATAATTACAGTATATTGACGTGCGGCTGACATTGTGGCTGAATGGTAATGACTTAAGTACTTTATGTTAGTCAAAACAACTAGCTTCTCCAATCGATTTATTACATGAAAACAGAACAAGAAGTTAATATGCGACATACGGCTACAGGAAATGATTTTGACGGCAATGAAAAAACTTTAAGCACTGACTTATCCACTGGGAGCTAATGAGCCATATAAAATATGTATGAAAGTTCAAAAGCGACTAATTTATTCAAGGCTGACTTCCAGTGTTTTTCTGTCGTTTGGCGGCTTTTGTTATTCACACAATGTTTATTCCTGTTCAAGAATCTTCTCACTAAAATGCAAATGAGAAAAACTGACAAATAGTGACAACACCAGCGACCAAGCAACGTTGGGTAGTATTATCCACGAAGTCAACTTACATTACTTAACTTCACAGCCTGGGCATTGAAATGGCAGTCGAAAAGGTTGACTCAAAGCGGCGTATTGCTGTGGTCTTAAGCGATAGCTGCAATGCATTTTGAGCACAAAAATTGAGAGGAACCAAAGAAAATTTCAGGTAGGGTGAACCAGTTGTATATTAATGTTCAGCTGATACACTGTACAAAATCAAGCCTGCAAGAGTAATCTCTCAGCTAGTTTTTAAGTTCTGTAAGCCAAACGATAAACGGCATTGATAATTTCTTGCATTCGGCTAAATATTATTTTGCCAATCATTAGAAATTGCATTCTTTTACATGAGATCATAATAGTTATGATTTTAGGTGTTAGCCGGTTCCAGAACCGACGAGACCGAGCGGCATATAAACGTCTTCGGCGATATAACTCAAAGAAACAAAATTTAGAAAAAAACGTGTTTATTTGCTTTTCGTGGAAAAAGCATGAATATAACTTTCTGCAATGCCGACTCTTATGCTAAAATGTACTACTAGTGTACCCGGCGCGAGTTATGAACCAAAGTTAATTCCACATTTTGCTTTGTACATAAAATTTTCAGTAAATAACAGGCAACTTCTTGTTCTTAAAGTTTTCAGGGCTTTGATGTTGTGGGACATAACTTTTGTCTCGCTCTTAGCGTCCTATTTGTATCGTGTTCTCGAGAAATACCGCATAGCTTAAAGGTTTGATATGTATTACGCACGGCTTAGGGCAAACCGCAGAAAAATTAATATTTATTTACATTCGGCGACATGTCATATTAAAACATCCTCTTCAGACTTGATTTGAAAGGGAAGAATACATTGTTTGCGGTTCATTTTTTTCACTTTCAGTGTTTGAGAATTAATAAATCTGGTGGTATGTCATGAAGGCAAAATGTATTTTTCTTACGTACTATACACGGTTGATTCCTCACTAATTTTATTAGTAGAATTCTACTAGTACACTAATGCAAATGCTGTAATCTGATTGGCTGAGCTATTGCACACTATCAGCCATTAGTGTGCAGTAGCTGGAACTAGTCTACGAAATGGCGTTTTATCGTTTTGCCAAAGTTTTGGAGGAAAATTTTGCTTAAATGGATAATTAAATTTCTGAGAAGACTTAACGAAGGACATTTACGGTTTCTTAACTTTAGAAAAGTTGAAACTATTGAAAAAAATGATGCGCTCCCGTATACAACTTAAATTTTAAATGCCGAATAATCCGAGCGATATTTTTAGGCACAAAGTTTAATAACTCGTCGAGAAATAATTGGAAACCGTTATTTAAAGTAAATCTTAGTAAGAATTCTACTAAAACAATTAGATTATTCGCTCTCGATTTCTATGAGGCGATAGTTGATTCGGCCTTCGGCCTCATCAACTATCACCTCATAGAAATCTCGAGCTCATAATCTAATTGTTAATTATCAACGTCACAATTAGTAAATCGATTGACTATTGTGAACCGAAAAGCCCATGAAACAAAAACAAATGAACGTGAGAAAATAAGGATGAATGCATAAACAGACGGACGGAGGAAACGAGAAAACTCGAAACAGTTTCTAGAATTCAATGTCTTACTAGGTCATGATTTTCTAGAACGCTTTAGATGCTGACGATCATTATGAAAACTATCCTTTCTACATGACTCCCTGACTGACTGACCGACTGACTTAATGACTGAATGACTGACTGACTGAATGACTGAATGACTGAATGACTGAATGACTGAATGACTGAATGACTGAATGACTGAATGACTGAATGCTGAATGACTGAATGACTGAATGACTGAATGACTGAATGACTGAATGACTGAATGACTGAATGACTGAATGACTGAATGACTGAATGACTGAATGACTGAATGACTGAATGACTGAATGACTGAATGAATGAATGAGAATGAATGACTGAATGACTGACTGAA
>JAHPZR010054017.1:35000-36670 GCA_019787425.1 Platygyra sinensis | reverse complement strand
AACGAGGTAAAAACAACAGGTAACTTGTAAACTACAAAGCACAACGGGACAAGGGCCATTCGTGTCATGTCCTCCGTACTGGTGAGCACTTAAACCCTGACTTTTTAATAGTCACGCAATCGAAGGGAATAGTCTTAGGCAATGGCCATCTATCTAGGAGACTCGTCATGCGGAATCTCGGTAGTTGTATTCATCAAACAACTACTATCAGTCCAAGATCCGATAAAACTTACTAAGATTCATGCAGACGTGTTTCATAGAGGTAACTAGGGAAATTAAACAGCTATTTCTCATGCCGAAAAGATGTCTTTAACTGAGGAAAGAAAAGCGAGTTACTTTTCTGACTAAAGATTGCTATTTGTAGTAATGTCAGTCTATTTCAGTGCGAAGACATTAATACAATAGGCACATCTTTAGTCATAAAAGAACTCGCTTTTCTTTCCTTTCCCGTTTAGAAAGGACACTCTTTTTTCGGCAGAGAGAAAATATCTGTTAATTTCCCAGTTACCTCTATGGAAACACGTCTGCATTGAAATCTTAAAGTAGTTTTATTTCTCGTGATTTTTGTACTGAATAGATTATTGTTTTGTAACTGGAATACACCCGTAACCGGAGATTCCCGACAGACGAGTCTCATAGCTATAATGGGCCATTGCTAGGGACGTATGTCTCAATCGTTGTCGTGACTCTTAGAAAGTCAGGGTTTAAAGTCTCACACAAGTCGGGGAACATTACACTAATGGCCCTTTGTCCGTTGTGTTTGTAGGTTACAAGTTACCCTTGTTGTTGTTTCTCGTTTAGGTGTTTTTCTGTGTGAAGAGTCCTGTGTATGGATCTGGTTTGCACGGCTTTATGCTGACCTTTCCCTTCCCCGTCCTGCTTAGCCAATTGGGGCCGTCTACGCATACGAATCTTCGCTTGCTGGCGCAATGCGCCGAGCACCGGACCACAAGATAGCGTCGCGTGGTCGTTCTCGCCGGTACATTCCATTCCAAGGGTTTACGACCAGGATACATAATGTTGCTATGAAGCTGGCTGTTCGCTAATGGTAGGAGTCACCCGTGAAGGGGGACAGTCAACCAGGAGCGGAGACCACTCAGGATGGCGACTTTCGTATTCCGCAGCTGACTATGAAGGTGAATAAGTACTAAAATGTTACGTTATGTAGTAAGCGTGTGGTAGGTTTTGTGTATCACTCCTCAAACTCAATTAATAATTCATTATATGGCAAACAGAGGATGAAAATCGCACAAACCGTGCAGGAGCGTGTGGACTACCCCCCCCCGGTCTTAACTTAGCATAGACTTTGACGATTTACTTCGCTGTTTTACTCCTTAGTTTTGCTTCGATTGAGAGGAGTACATCAAACCACTCGAGACAGTGTGTCATCGACGATCCCAAACCCGTACCTGGAATGTCGTCCAAAAATACTCCTTCCGTGGGCTGCGCGTCGTATTTTTCAACTTCTCTTTCTCGGTGTTCGGGATATACCGAATGAGACAGTCTCGTGTATGATACGTACCTTAAATGAGAAAACATCACCATCTCTTCCGGGAATTTGAGAGTTACATTTTGCCCCGTGGGGGGGGGGGGGGGGGATTGGCGGAGTAGGGGCGATCGGCCACCGGTGAGAGTCCTGGCTAGCCTCCCAGGCATTTCCCGGAAGAATT
>JAHPZR010054017.1:12500-30000 GCA_019787425.1 Platygyra sinensis | reverse complement strand
GAAAGAGCACATCATGTCTTCGCTCTACTCCATCGGTCTAGAGTGAAACAACGGGAAACGACAGGACAAACATAATGCATAATTTTGATAACAATGAAGAATCAAAGAAGCTAAAACCTTGGCCAAGTAGCTTAATTTACTCACTTGGATTTTTGCACTTGCAGATCATCAGATGGCGCCATATTCAGCTTACAGCTGTCCTTTTAAAATACGATGAATAAAATACGTTTTATGCCAAAAGCTGTTCAAGTAAATTGCGAGAGGATATTCTCTTAAGTTGCGAAAACTAAAACGCCAGAAAAGAAACGAGTTTAAGCGGAAAAAGGCTCGTATCTACTCACGTTTTCTACACACCGTGAAAACCACAGGCCTCCCAAACTCACGATTCGAGGAATCGATCAAATATTAATGATTTATGTATGCGTATCGAGTGAGACGTGACTGACTTACGTGCGCGGTGTTGTGTTACACATTGGGCCGTTGAGAATTTGAGCGCTCTGGCATTGTATGGAATTTAAAATAACGAAGGATAAAATCGCACAATGAAATAAAATGTTACTTTTTTGGAATAAAACTAAGTAAATGAACTCACCTTGCCTTATTTCTGTTGTCCATTTGGCCTATTTCGTCGTTTTTGGGGGGTTTTCAGGTGTTTGTCTTAGCTTTCTATAGACGAAGTCAAGGCTGGACACTGCTGTCTCGAAAGACCTGATCCGAGAGGCCGTTTTCTCGCCGAAATTCGAATCCGCTGTTCGATTTTTCCCTCCAACGCAAAGAAGGATAGTCCATTGGTCCTCTTATCCGGTCGGCTTGGAAAAATCTTCAAACTTTCCCCTCCAATTCGAACAATTTCTGCTTCACTGCTGGAGGTTTCAACTGTTCAACGCACCGTGTGACCATCCAACATACTACGCCACAGTTTGAAATCAACATTAGCGACCGCTCCTTCGGGACAAAAATGTGACTTACCAGACGGGTGCACAGTCAAAAATTTCCGTTAAAATACAATTCTCTCCCCAGACCGTGCACCCGTCTGGTAAGTCACATTTGTCACGAAGGAGCGGTCGCTAATGTTGATTTCAAACTGTGGCGTAGTATGTTGGATGGTCACACGGTGCGTTGAACAGTTGAAACCTCCAGCAGTGAAGCAGAAATTGTTCGAATTGGAGGGGAAAGTTTGAAGATTTTTCCAAGCCGACCGGATAAGAGGACCAATGGACTATCCTTCTTTGCGTTGGAGGGAAAAATCGAACAGCGGATTCGAATTTCGGCGAGAAAACGGCCTCTCGGATCAGGTCTTTCGAGACAGCAGTGTCCAGCCTTGACTTCGTCTATAGAAAGCTAAGACAAACACCTGAAAACCCCCCAAAAACGACGAAATAGGCCAAATGGACAACAGAAATAAGGCAAGGTGAGTTCATTTACTTAGTTTTATTCCAAAAAAGTAACATTTTATTTCATTGTGCGATTTTATCCTTCGTTATTTTAAATTCCATACAATGCCAGAGCGCTCAAATTCTCAACGGCCCAATGTGTAACACAACACCGCGCACGTAAGTCAGTCACGTCTCACTCGATACGCATACATAAATCATTAATATTTGATCGATTCCACGAATCGTGAGTTTGGGAGGCCTGTGTGAAAACAAGCCTTTTGAGGTCGGCGCCGAGCCTCGACGACGTCGCGCCAAATGTAAGACCTCAAGCGGAAATAAAATTTCACTTCCGGGTGCCGTCGTCCTTATTGGAAAGTAAAAGAAACTTCTCATGGTTAGTATGGCTACCGGTATTACTTGTGGGCGCGTACGCTCGACGGGTGACGGAGTCGCGCAAGATGGCGGCCATACTTAGCTAATAGGCCACTTGCACTAAGAGGTCATGTGACATCGTTTTTATGAAAATGAAAGTTACACGATTTTGCCTTCGAAACACTATTAGTGGGTCATCTCTTAAACAAAATAATAGTGATTTGGTTTTTCAAACCCGCACTATTTGCTTAAAATGAGAAAGTTCGTAGCTGGTCACGTGACCAAAACTTGAGTTTTAAAATTATTAATTACCGTTTTCTGACACAAATTTTTCACTTAAACTTCAAAGAAAATGTTGAAAAGATGATGTGGTAACGTTTATAGCACATCTGAACGTAACTATCAAACATTTAACAAGATATAAACAAAAAGTAGTTTTGGCCGCCATGTTGGAAGGCAAAAGTATGCCCTCCAACATTGCGGCCAATACAAATCATACTGATTTTTTAAAAAATCAAAGTACCATAAAATGTCTCCCTTAAATGCGTTTCCTCTCAAATTTCGGGTGTAAGATAATTTTTATGTGCTCTGTCAATTTTTGGCATCAGCAAGATTACAACTCACTGTTTAAGGGAGGCATTGGTCACATGACCTCTTAGTGCAACAGGCCTATAGGCGGAGAGAGACATGCACCCTTGTTTTCTACCGTATTTCTTTGATTTTGGACATCTTGATGGCCTGGAGATTATTAAAACTCAAAACTGAAAGTCAAACATATAAACAGAAAACCTTTCCATAAAGTGACAATCTTACGATTTTTTCTGGTTTAATTTCGTGTAATTTGGAATTAATCTGCACTTGTGAGTTTTTGAAAAACTCACTCATGCTAATTAATTCCAAATTGAACTCGATACCGCATGATCACCTATACTAAAACTTCAGCAATTTTTGCGGGCATTTGTAAGCTCTACTGTATAAAACTAAACTCGACATGATTGTATCACAGCTTTAGAAGCTGTACGCCAAAAGAAGCCGTATGTGTCTCCCGCAAAAACAAAGTTAAGCCCTCACCAGCAACTAAATCTCCGTCGATCTTAAGCGAAGCATATAAGCTTTCTGGCAACCGTAGGTGTAAAGGTGTTCTTCAAAGGCGACGCTATTAAAATTAAAACGAGAGTCAGTCTTTTCCCTCCACTCCCTCTATTCTTCCTTAATTGCTGTCCTTTTTGTTTGCTCTTTTGAATGGCTTGGAGGCCGCCTTTATATCAGTTTGTAGCCAATCATACCACATTATGTAATCCTACAAAGAATCTGAACAAATCTGAGAGGGTCGATGTAGACTCGCGTTTTAATACTGCATGGATGGTCTCTTAAGGTTCTGTTAGTAGTTTGTGCACGTTTTATGTGCAGTTGCAAGCCTTTGTAAGTTCGTCTGTTTGTTGTCGTAGTTTTGTCGTGTCGATGGACAGAGCATAAGCATTTTTTTGACAGAGTATAATTCCCCAGATACTTCAAATTTTTTTAATAAAGGTCGAATCTGGATCTATGACACCAAAAAAATCCTCTACTAACCAAAAGTTCCTACCTGATAAAAATTCTCGAGTTTTTCTTCGAGGGTTAAATTTCTTGACTGAGATCAAAAAGGACGCGACAAAAATCTTCGTGGAATCCTCTTGCGTGGGCGAGGCACGGTGGCCTCATAGTGCGGTCGTCTCCGAATAGAATGGTCTGGGTTCAAGCCCTGGCCAGGGACATATTGTGTTATTTTCTTGTGCCTTTCTCCACCCAGGTGTATAAATGGGCACCAGCGAATTTAATGCTGGGAAGGTAACCCTGCCGGTGATGGACTAGCATCTCATCTAGTGAAGGGGGGTGGGGAGTACGTAGTAGAAATACTACTGGTCACTTCATGCTATTTACAGAAACCAGGATAAGTTCTGGCCTGATGGAACACTTGGCACCTATGCAGACTTTACCTAGTGTGAGTTTGTATCTTACTCTTACTCGTTGTTAGCTCCAATGGCAATATATAGATTTAGCCAAGTCTAAAAGCAGAGCTCCTTGGCCGGGTTGTTTAAAGCCCGATTAGGCTAACCCAGGATAAGCGAGAATTTTGAGATGAGTTTGGCAACATTGCGGTGGGATTTTCTGTTTATAATGTTTGGCTTTCTGTTTTGAATAGTCTCAAACTACAACATACAGGAGCCCACGACCCAAAAGTAGTGAAAACCTTTTGTATAGATAGTCTTCACTGTGTCAGGCATCGAAAAAAATTAAACGAAAACTATTCAGTGGATAAAGTTAAGAAATTGTAAAATTATAGTACACAGGTAGAAAAGACACTTCTTCAAGTTTTAGGTCTCTGCATTTTCCAAATTTGAGAAATTCGAAGAAATGTTTTGCACAAATTTACAAAGCCCAGTATGGAGCCGCCATGTTGGTGGGGCTCTGTGCTCCATCAACATGGCGGCCGGAAAATAGTGTAAACATCTTGAACTTACTTTGACTAACTAGACGACTGATTATCTGAACGGAACCAACAGGCATTTACGCAAACACTTTGCCTAACACTTTAACTTCTTAAAAAGCTAATATATAGATTTAGGCCAGCCTAAAAGCGTAGCTCCTGGGCCAGGTGTTTCAGTATGACGCGTTTTTGGTGCCAAAATTCAAAACCTCATTTCAAACATGCTATTCAAATATTCAATCCTGTAATTAAAACCCAGAGCTCTTCAATTTAAATATAATATCCTTCTATTCCGATTTCCAGTTCGTAAATTCAACAATTCAGATATGCTATTTGGTTAATGAAACAACCATGGTTTCATTCAAAATAACATTTCTTACATTCAATTATACTCATTTTCTTTTTAAACGTGCAATCCCTCGTTTCAAAAATGTTTTTCTGCTAGCCAAACATCCGCTGGTCTAATTCAAACCTGCTATTATGCATTTTAAGTTAACAATCTCACAGTTCAAAATAGTCAGTTCCGCAAGTAAAAATGCTGTCCTCCTTCAGGTCTTAAAGAAACCATGGCGAGTTTAAAAAAAAGAACTTGCACACAAGGAAGAGAAACTCAGAAGGAAATATGAAGAAATGTGTCAAAAAATTCTAAATGTCTGCCCTACTCGTTTACGTCCCATCATTTCCTCCCCTCTGCCCACGTATGTTTGAGCATGATCTAACTAATGAGCTGCATTTGTTCCAGATCTTAGCTAGCCTGTGTAGCAAGCGTTCAGTTCCATGATTTTAGCGTCGGCGGAGTTCGCCATCAATATGAGAGTGTCTGGATCGCATTGCATTTAATTTGCTGTTAACATGTGAAAGCCAGTACGCGCTGCAGTTCGTGTCTGGTTGACCTTAGCTCAAAAGTTATTATTTTTCTGACAGATAATCGTCGGCATAAAAGATTATAACGCTTCGACGGTGTCAAAGGGTGAAGGAACCCGGAACCGCCTAAAATAATCCTTAACAATTTCTTATAATAAGAGTATAAGGAATTATATGGTGCTCTCCAGGATATTTACAGTACAGACACTGTGTCTCCTCATGTGAGTGCACAGGCGGTGTCAGTTTATTTCATAGGCACTTGAATGAGAACTCCGTACTGTCCCCGGGTACTGTCATACAATGTCTAGCATGCCATAAGTGTGTTACGAAACGGGTGCATATTATGGGTACATCTGTCAACACAACGTATAGTCTCTCTAGTATCAAGTGTCCATATCGCGGACTCAAGTTTAGAGCCAATCGCGTATCGAGGTCGGAATAGAAAACCTTTCAAAGATTCTCAATGATTGTCATTGTTATGCTTGATCATATGCTAACAAGAGTCAACCCAACACAGCTAGTAAGCCGCCTACAAGGAGTTGTAAAGTGCCATCATGCCTACAACGTATATCATAGTCTTTATACATGTTTATATTATCATTCTTATCTGTGCTACTGGAACGAACTCGGTTTGGTTTAGTCGTCGCCGGCGATACTGTAGTCGATCAGATTGTCAGGTCAGTCCTTGGTCTTCGTGGTCGTCATGCAGTGCTGTACAGTGCGGGATCCCCGGCTCTAAACACAGAGCTAGGCATATAATCGTACCCCCCACATGCGGCGGAGCAGCTTGTCCCCCAAACATGCAAGATACAGCAACTTGTTATGGGAGAACTGCAGTCGGTTGCCAATATTCTATTTGGTCCACCTGGAGTCTCTGTCCAGCAGTTGGGTGCGAAGAAACTCAGACAAGCAGAAGACATATAATAGCAAGAGAGCAATGTGGTGGGACGCCATGCGATATGACTGCGTTACTTAAAACACGGCCTTGTAAACAGACCTTTTGCATCAACCAAGGAACCTTACATAATGGGAAATGCTTTTGCAAGACAGGGTTCAGAGGAAGCTGTTGCCAGTTCGATAGTAAGTGGTCACACATTCGGTACTCCTAGATTATTTGCATACGGAACAAAATACCTCGAATTCCGCAGTATATTGGGGTCAGAGAGGTTTTTTTGCAAAGTTAAACAGTGTAGTTCAAGAGTTCGTGTTTCTTCTACTTCTTAGCAAATGTACAATATTATAATACCTTAGCATCTGTGTTATTTTCAATGTCACAAAGAGTCGGGTAACTAACTACTTGGTACCATAATTGGTGACTACCCAGATCATTTTTTTGGCCAATTTTGCTTGCGGTTATAGCTTTCATTGGTATGTTAGGGTAACTAACTCTATATAAATTTATAGTATTGTACTGTAGTTTAATGTAAGGGTAACCACCCGGACCATTACTTGAGTGCCGCTATTCTATTATCAGATGTTATCATGACTGGCTGAATTCACTATACACAAAGACTTAAAATTAAAGGTTTGCTTTCCAGGTCATCAAAAAAGGATTACTTTAATTGCCTGTTTTACTAAGCCTAATAAATTGCCAGCTCGTAACGGCTAAAGACCTAATATCTGGCTACTGAAACATCTGAAAACGCTTTCAAGAAATGGGGAGAGAAAATCTTATTTGATTGAGCGGTTCAGCTGTCAGTACAAATAGAAGCCGAGTCTAGTTCTTTATCAAATTGCACGAGTCTTAAGATGCCCGAGCGAAAAAAAATAGATTTCTGTTCTTATGATCAGTTCCCTGGTAAAACAGTATGATAGTGTTCGGAGCACCCTCTCTCATTTTATGCCTGGCCAAGACTTCTCCATATCGATTTCCATTTAATATCTTTGCTATGTAGAGTATGTACCTAAGCTGATCGATCTTACATCACTTCTCAAGTTGAGCGCTCAACTGCCAACGTGCCTATTATTTGCCCGTTCAGAGAAGATGACCAGGTGAGATGAGCGTACGTCATAGTAGACATTGTCAGATGCTCGTGCAATACCTTATTTGGTTACTGGAACATTTTAAGCCGCTATTTTTTAAACTGATGTACGCTATTGAGCACTTGTAAATAATATGAGCAATGGAATACTTCGTAAATATTCTTGTTTTTCGGCCATTTCAACTTCAACAAAAAGAGAAAACAATCAGCGGTTACAAACATAACACATAAGGCTTCGCATGGTATATTTAACTTGACTTCTCCCTATTTGACAGTAAAGACACCGCTTCCAGATTTCTAGATTTTCTCAACAGCAGACATCCCAACATCAAATTCACCAGGGAACTTGAAGAGAATCGAGTGATCTCATTCTTAGATGTTTGTATCAAGCGTGACCACAACACATTTTCAACTACTATACACCATAAAAAGACTTTCACTGGTCTTTACACTAAGTGGGACTCCTTTACTCCTAGGAAGTATAAGGTCAATCTAAGCAGAACACTTACCTATCGTTGCTTACGTATTTGTTCAAAATCCACTTTATTGCAGTCCGCTCTATCCGATCTCAAGAATTCCTTGCTTCAAAATGATTATCCGAAAGGAGTTATTAACTACAATGTTAATGATTTACTTCACAAACATAAGAACAAGCCTTCACAACCTACTCTCACAGTTCCTAAGAAAGATGTAACCCTTGTTTTACCTTATTTAGGTCTCCATAGCGATGCTATTACACGCCGATTAAAAGCTTGTGTTAATAAGTTTTATGGTTTCGTCAACCTCAGGGTTGTTTTTCGGAACACTCGTAGAATTAAGTCTTTCTTTCCTTATAAAGATCGTTTCAACCGGTCGCAGAAATCGAAGATTGTCTACAAAGCCAGTTGCTGGGATTGTGATGCTTTTTACATAGGCAAAACTAAAAGAAGATTACATGACAGAAAGACTGAGCACTTCAAAGCTCTCACTCAAATTGGTCACGCCTCCGCTGTTGCTGAGCATTCGATTTCCACTGGTCACAACATCAAATGGGACCATTTTGAGATCTTAGCAAGTGGTCAATGTGATTTACAGTGTAAAATCAAGGAAACATTGTTAATACGGGACTTGAAACCCGCCCTAAGTGAAACGTCGGTAGTGAAAATCTCCTTCTTTATTAATTCACACCGGATGTAGTTTCTTTTTTCCATTGTTGTCTAGCTAGTTACCAATACCTCGCTTTAGTTTTTTGTCTTTTAAATCTCGTCATATTTTGTAACCGTCACTTCTGAAGATGTATGTTGTAGCATACGAAACGTCAAGTTAAATATACCATGCGAAACCTTACTGTTATGTTTTGTAACCGCTGTTTGTTTTCTCGTTTTGTTGAAATGGAATACTTGCATGTTTTTCCTTGGTATGAACTGTTTCACCTCGCTTTATAGCGAAAAAAAAGGAAAAAAAGTTTAAAATAACCGTTGGATGTCTTACGAGATAACAAAATCCCTGCATGTTTGTTTGTCCTATGTCCGAGCTGCCTGATTGAGAAGCGCAGTTAGGTTAGCGCTCGCGTATGGCAATGCGTTTCCGTGAGAGTGCAAAGAGCACGGGGTTTTTCGGGGTTTTGCCCGCGCGAAAAATGGGGCGAGAGCAAAAATAAGAAGGAGGGGGTGGGGGAGGGGAAGGAAGGAAACGCTTGCCGCCAAGCATTGTGATTTTCAAATACTCCGTTCGCCAGCGAACGGAGCTCGTGATTGGCTGGGCTAGTCGAACATGTGTCAATCAAAGGTCTTAAAGTTCTGAGTGCCGGAAAGAACGTTCGAAGCTTGCATTTGTTTACAAAAAGCGTTAACTTTTCTCACGAAACGAGTATTTAGTCGTGAGCTTCGACAGTACGGTAGGAATCCTGTAGTGCAATGCCGACGCTTTGGTATTTCGAAACCTGACTATTACTGCAGATGCAATTGCGACACAATTTGCAGCTGTTCCTTTAATTTTAACATCACTTTCTTGAATGCCCATCATGCGCCCAAGGGCAAGAGACAATAAACCACGGGAACAGAAAATTCTGCACTACTGCGAGGGAAAACTTGAGTGATTACGGACTGGGGCTTGTTTTCATGGCATGCTTTCGGATTTTTATGTAGGTACTCTGACATTCCATTGAGAAGCATTTTTTTCTTGGAGATTCCGGATTAGAGCGGACTGCAATAAAGTGGATTTTGAACAAATACGTAAGCAACGATAGGTAAGTGTTCTGCTTAGATTGACCTTATACTTCCTAGGAGTAAAGGAGTCCCACTTAGTGTAAAGACCAGTGAAAGTCTTTTTATGGTGTATAGTAGTTGAAAATGTGTTGTGGTCACGCTTGATACAAACATCTAAGAATGAGATCACTCGATTCTCTTCAAGTTCCCTGGTGAATTTGATGTTGGGATGTCTGCTGTTGAGAAAATCTAGAAATCTGGAAGCGGTGTCTTTACTGTCAAATAGGGAGAAGTCAAGTTAAATATACCATGCGAAGCCTTATGTGTTATGTTTGTAACCGCTGATTGTTTTCTCTTTTTGTTGAAGTTGAAATGGCCGAAAAACAAGAATATTTACGAAGTATTCCATTGCTCATATTATTTACAAGTGCTCAATAGCGTACATCAGTTTAAAAAATAGCGGCTTAAAATGTTCCAGTAACCAAATAAGGTATTGCACGAGCATCTGACAATGTCTACTATGACGTACGCTCATCTCACCTGGTCATCTTCTCTGAACGGGCAAATAATAGGCACGTTGGCAGTTGAGCGCTCAACTTGAGAAGTGATGTAAGATCGATCAGCTTAGGTACATACTCTACATAGCAAAGATATTAAATGGAAATCGATATGGAGAAGTCTTGGCCAGGCATAAAATGAGAGAGGGTGCTCCGAACACTATCATACTGTTTTACCAGGGAACTGATCATAAGAACAGAAATCTATTTTTTTTCGCTCGGGCATCTTAAGACTCGTGCAATTTGATAAAGAACTAGACTCGGCTTCTATTTGTACTGACAGCTGAACCGCTCAATCAAATAAGATTTTCTCTCCCCATTTCTTGAAAGCGTTTTCAGATGTTTCAGTAGCCAGATATTAGGTCTTTAGCCGTTACGAGCTGGCAATTTATTAGGCTTAGTAAAACAGGCAATTAAAGTAATCCTTTTTTGATGACCTGGAAAAGCAAACCTTTAATTTTAAGTCTTTGTGTATAGTGAATTCAGCCAGTCATGATAACATCTGATAATAGAATAGCGGCACTCAAGTAATGGTCCGGGTGGTTACCCTTACATTAAACTACAGTACAATACTATAAATTTATATAGAGTTAGTTACCCTAACATACCAATGAAAGCTATAACCGCAAGCAAAATTGGCCAAAAAAATGATCTGGGTAGTCACCAATTATGGTACCAAGTAGTTAGTTACCCGACTCTTTGTGACATTGAAAATAACACAGATGCTAAGGTATTATAATATTGTACATTTGCTAAGAAGTAGAAGAAACACGAACTCTTGAACTACACTGTTTAACTTTGCAAAAAACCTCTCTGACCCCAATATACTGCGGAATTCGAGGTATTTTGTTCCGTATGCAAATAATCTAGGAGTACCGAATGTGTGACCACTTACTATCGAACTGGCAACAGCTTCCTCTGAACCCTGTCTTGCAAAAGCATTTCCCATTATGTAAGGTTCCTTGGTTGATGCAAAAGGTCTGTTTACAAGGCCGTGTTTTAAGTAACGCAGTCATATCGCATGGCGTCCCACCACATTGCTCTCTTGCTATTATATGTCTTCTGCTTGTCTGAGTTTCTTCGCACCCAACTGCTGGACAGAGACTCCAGGTGGACCAAATAGAATATTGGCAACCGACTGCAGTTCTCCCATAACAAGTTGCTGTATCTTGCATGTTTGGGGGACAAGCTGCTCCGCCGCATGTGGGGGGTACGATTATATGCCTAGCTCTGTGTTTAGAGCCGGGGATCCCGCACTGTACAGCACTGCATGACGACCACGAAGACCAAGGACTGACCTGACAATCTGATCGACTACAGTATCGCCGGCGACGACTAAACCAAACCGAGTTCGTTCCAGTAGCACAGATAAGAATGATAATATAAACATGTATAAAGACTATGATATACGTTGTAGGCATGATGGCACTTTACAACTCCTTGTAGGCGGCTTACTAGCTGTGTTGGGTTGACTCTTGTTAGCATATGATCAAGCATAACAATGACAATCATTGAGAATCTTTGAAAGGTTTTCTATTCCGACCTCGATACGCGATTGGCTCTAAACTTGAGTCCGCGATATGGACACTTGATACTAGAGAGACTATACGTTGTGTTGACAGATGTACCCATAATATGCACCCGTTTCGTAACACACTTATGGCATGCTAGACATTGTATGACAGTACCCGGGGACAGTACGGAGTTCTCATTCAAGTGCCTATGAAATAAACTGACACCGCCTGTGCACTCACATGAGGAGACACAGTGTCTGTACTGTAAATATCCTGGAGAGCACCATATAATTCCTTATACTCTTATTATAAGAAATTGTTAAGGATTATTTTAGGCGGTTCCGGGTTCCTTCACCCTTTGACACCGTCGAAGCGTTATAATCTTTTATGCCGACGATTATCTGTCAGAAAAATAATAACTTTTGAGCTAAGGTCAACCAGACACGAACTGCAGCGCGTACTGGCTTTCACATGTTAACAGCAAATTAAATGCAATGCGATCCAGACACTCTCATATTGATGGCGAACTCCGCCGACGCTAAAATCATGGAACTGAACGCTTGCTACACAGGCTAGCTAAGATCTGGAACAAATGCAGCTCATTAGTTAGATCATGCTCAAACATACGTGGGCAGAGGGGAGGAAATGATGGGACGTAAACGAGTAGGGCAGACATTTAGAATTTTTTGACACATTTCTTCATATTTCCTTCTGAGTTTCTCTTCCTTGTGTGCAAGTTCTTTTTTTTAAACTCGCCATGGTTTCTTTAAGACCTGAAGGAGGACAGCATTTTTACTTGCGGAACTGACTATTTTGAACTGTGAGATTGTTAACTTAAAATGCATAATAGCAGGTTTGAATTAGACCAGCGGATGTTTGGCTAGCAGAAAAACATTTTTGAAACGAGGGATTGCACGTTTAAAAAGAAAATGAGTATAATTGAATGTAAGAAATGTTATTTTGAATGAAACCATGGTTGTTTCATTAACCAAATAGCATATCTGAATTGTTGAATTTACGAACTGGAAATCGGAATAGAAGGATATTATATTTAAATTGAAGAGCTCTGGGTTTTAATTACAGGATTGAATATTTGAATAGCATGTTTGAAATGAGGTTTTGAATTTTGGCACCAAAAACGCGTCATACTGAAACACCTGGCCCAGGAGCTACGCTTTTAGGCTGGCCTAAATCTATATATTAGCTTTTTAAGAAGTTAAAGTGTTAGGCAAAGTGTTTGCGTAAATGCCTGTTGGTTCCGTTCAGATAATCAGTCGTCTAGTTAGTCAAAGTAAGTTCAAGATGTTTACACTATTTTCCGGCCGCCATGTTGATGGAGCACAGAGCCCCACCAACATGGCGGCTCCATACTGGGCTTTGTAAATTTGTGCAAAACATTTCTTCGAATTTCTCAAATTTGGAAAATGCAGAGACCTAAAACTTGAAGAAGTGTCTTTTCTACCTGTGTACTATAATTTTACAATTTCTTAACTTTATCCACTGAATAGTTTTCGTTTAATTTTTTTCGATGCCTGACACAGTGAAGACTATCTATACAAAAGGTTTTCACTACTTTTGGGTCGTGGGCTCCTGTATGTTGTAGTTTGAGACTATTCAAAACAGAAAGCCAAACATTATAAACAGAAAATCCCACCGCAATGTTGCCAAACTCATCTCAAAATTCTCGCTTATCCTGGGTTAGCCTAATCGGGCTTTAAACAACCCGGCCAAGGAGCTCTGCTTTTAGACTTGGCTAAATCTATATATTGCCATTGGAGCTAACAACGAGTAAGAGTAAGATACAAACTCACACTAGGTAAAGTCTGCATAGGTGCCAAGTGTTCCATCAGGCCAGAACTTATCCTGGTTTCTGTAAATAGCATGAAGTGACCAGTAGTATTTCTACTACGTACTCCCCACCCCCCTTCACTAGATGAGATGCTAGTCCATCACCGGCAGGGTTACCTTCCCAGCATTAAATTCGCTGGTGCCCATTTATACACCTGGGTGGAGAAAGGCACAAGAAAATAACACAATATGTCCCTGGCCAGGGCTTGAACCCAGACCATTCTATTCGGAGACGACCGCACTATGAGGCCACCGTGCCTCGCCCACGCAAGAGGATTCCACGAAGATTTTTGTCGCGTCCTTTTTGATCTCAGTCAAGAAATTTAACCCTCGAAGAAAAACTCGAGAATTTTTATCAGGTAGGAACTTTTGGTTAGTAGAGGATTTTTTTGGTGTCATAGATCCAGATTCGACCTTTATTAAAAAAATTTGAAGTATCTGGGGAATTATACTCTGTCAAAAAAATGCTTATGCTCTGTCCATCGACACGACAAAACTACGACAACAAACAGACGAACTTACAAAGGCTTGCAACTGCACATAAAACGTGCACAAACTACTAACAGAACCTTAAGAGACCATCCATGCAGTATTAAAACGCGAGTCTACATCGACCCTCTCAGATTTGTTCAGATTCTTTGTAGGATTACATAATGTGGTATGATTGGCTACAAACTGATATAAAGGCGGCCTCCAAGCCATTCAAAAGAGCAAACAAAAAGGACAGCAATTAAGGAAGAATAGAGGGAGTGGAGGGAAAAGACTGACTCTCGTTTTAATTTTAATAGCGTCGCCTTTGAAGAACACCTTTACACCTACGGTTGCCAGAAAGCTTATATGCTTCGCTTAAGATCGACGGAGATTTAGTTGCTGGTGAGGGCTTAACTTTGTTTTTGCGGGAGACACATACGGCTTCTTTTGGCGTACAGCTTCTAAAGCTGTGATACAATCATGTCGAGTTTAGTTTTATACAGTAGAGCTTACAAATGCCCGCAAAAATTGCTGAAGTTTTAGTATAGGTGATCATGCGGTATCGAGTTCAATTTGGAATTAATTAGCATGAGTGAGTTTTTCAAAAACTCACAAGTGCAGATTAATTCCAAATTACACGAAATTAAACCAGAAAAAATCGTAAGATTGTCACTTTATGGAAAGGTTTTCTGTTTATATGTTTGACTTTCAGTTTTGAGTTTTAATAATCTCCAGGCCATCAAGATGTCCAAAATCAAAGAAATACGGTAGAAAACAAGGGTGCATGTCTCTCTCCGCCTATAGGCCTGTTGCACTAAGAGGTCATGTGACCAATGCCTCCCTTAAACAGTGAGTTGTAATCTTGCTGATGCCAAAAATTGACAGAGCACATAAAAATTATCTTACACCCGAAATTTGAGAGGAAACGCATTTAAGGGAGACATTTTATGGTACTTTGATTTTTTAAAAAATCAGTATGATTTGTATTGGCCGCAATGTTGGAGGGCATACTTTTGCCTTCCAACATGGCGGCCAAAACTACTTTTTGTTTATATCTTGTTAAATGTTTGATAGTTACGTTCAGATGTGCTATAAACGTTACCACATCATCTTTTCAACATTTTCTTTGAAGTTTAAGTGAAAAATTTGTGTCAGAAAACGGTAATTAATAATTTTAAAACTCAAGTTTTGGTCACGTGACCAGCTACGAACTTTCTCATTTTAAGCAAATAGTGCGGGTTTGAAAAACCAAATCACTATTATTTTGTTTAAGAGATGACCCACTAATAGTGTTTCGAAGGCAAAATCGTGTAACTTTCATTTTCATAAAAACGATGTCACATGACCTCTTAGTGCAAGTGGCCTATTAGCTAAGTATGGCCGCCATCTTGCGCGACTCCGTCACCCGTCGAGCGTACGCGCCCACAAGTAATACCGGTAGCCATACTAACCATGAGAAGTTTCTTTTACTTTCCAATAAGGACGACGGCACCCGGAAGTGAAATTTTATTTCCGCTTGAGGTCTTACATTTGGCGCGACGTCGTCGAGGCTCGGCGCCGACCTCAAAAGGCTTGTTTTCACACAGGCCTCCCAAACTCACGATTCGTGGAATCGATCAAATATTAATGATTTATGTATGCGTATCGAGTGAGACGTGACTGACTTACGTGCGCGGTGTTGTGTTACACATTGGGCCGTTGAGAATTTGAGCGCTCTGGCATTGTATGGAATTTAAAATAACGAAGGATAAAATCGCACAATGAAATAAAATGTTACTTTTTTGGAATAAAACTAAGTAAATGAACTCACCTTGCCTTATTTCTGTTGTCCATTTGGCCTATTTCGTCGTTTTTGGGGGGTTTTCAGGTGTTTGTCTTAGCTTTCTATAGACGAAGTCAAGGCTGGACACTGCTGTCTCGAAAGACCTGATCCGAGAGGCCGTTTTCTCGCCGAAATTCGAATCCGCTGTTCGATTTTTCCCTCCAACGCAAAGAAGGATAGTCCATTGGTCCTCTTATCCGGTCGGCTTGGAAAAATCTTCAAACTTTCCCCTCCAATTCGAACAATTTCTGCTTCACTGCTGGAGGTTTCAACTGTTCAACGCACCGTGTGACCATCCAACATACTACGCCACAGTTTGAAATCAACATTAGCGACCGCTCCTTCGTGACAAATGTGACTTACCAGACGGGTGCACGGTCTGGGGAGAGAATTGTATTTTAACGGAAATTTTTGACTGTGCACCCGTCTGGTAAGTCACATTTTTGTCCCGAAGGAGCGGTCGCTAATGTTGATTTCAAACTGTGGCGTAGTATGTTGGATGGTCACACGGTGCGTTGAACAGTTGAAACCTCCAGCAGTGAAGCAGAAATTGTTCGAATTGGAGGGGAAAGTTTGAAGATTTTTCCAAGCCGACCGGATAAGAGGACCAATGGACTATCCTTCTTTGCGTTGGAGGGAAAAATCGAACAGCGGATTCGAATTTCGGCGAGAAAACGGCCTCTCGGATCAGGTCTTTCGAGACAGCAGTGTCCAGCCTTGACTTCGTCTATAGAAAGCTAAGACAAACACCTGAAAACCCCCCAAAAACGACGAAATAGGCCAAATGGACAACAGAAATAAGGCAAGGTGAGTTCATTTACTTAGTTTTATTCCAAAAAAGTAACATTTTATTTCATTGTGCGATTTTATCCTTCGTTATTTTAAATTCCATACAATGCCAGAGCGCTCAAATTCTCAACGGCCCAATGTGTAACACAACACCGCGCACGTAAGTCAGTCACGTCTCACTCGATACGCATACATAAATCATTAATATTTGATCGATTCCTCGAATCGTGAGTTTGGGAGGCCTGTGGTTTTCACGGTGTGTAGAAAACGTGAGTAGATACGAGCCTTTTTCCGCTTAAACTCGTTTCTTTTCTGGCGTTTTAGTTTTCGCAACTTAAGAGAATATCCTCTCGCAATTTACTTGAACAGCTTTTGGCATAAAACGTATTTTATTCATCGTATTTTAAAAGGACAGCTGTAAGCTGAATATGGCGCCATCTGATGATCTGCAAGTGCAAAAATCCAAGTGAGTAAATTAAGCTACTTGGCCAAGGTTTTAGCTTCTTTGATTCTTCATTGTTATCAAAATTATGCATTATGTTTGTCCTGTCGTTTCCCGTTGTTTCACTCTAGACCGATGGAGTAGAGCGAAGACATGATGTGCTCTTTCCAAGTGAAATGCTAGCAAGAAATATTTTTGGAGCAAAGAAAGGAATTCCCGCTCGTAAACTGGCTTGGGAAGCAATAGTCGATAGTCTGAGTGAAATACACTCTCCAAAATTCCAACTGAAGGATAAAAAAACTGTACGAGAGCGGTGGAACTTTTTCCGAAAAAGATCTGCGAAAAGATGAGCGAGGAGGAGAAGGAAAGTAGGATTTCTGTGGAAGAGTTACCGGAGAAAGAATAACTGATCGAGGAGTTAGTTGAGAGAGAAGATACCACAAGCAAAGGCTGAATAAGCATCGAAACAGCAATTCAAGGACAACGAGACTGCAGAAGATATCCGCAAAAAAGTGATGGAACACCTTAAAGAGACCAAGAAATGCAATTCAGACGAAGGTGGAGCTTCTCCAAAACATCCTAAGTCGAGACGTGCAGAACCACTGGTCTGCTGTTTGCGAGAGAAAGCAGCGGCTGACCGCGAAATTAAACAACAGGAGTTACGTGCACAAAAACAGGAACAAGAAGGTCAACAGCAAATGACTGAAGCTATGATCCTTTAGCAACAACAAATGAATACTGCACTTTTGAATGTTGTGGAAAAGCCACTAAATAAATGATCAGCTCTCAAAGTGTTTTCAGTTATTCAGA
>JAHPZR010054017.1:0-10000 GCA_019787425.1 Platygyra sinensis | reverse complement strand
TCATGCAGATGAGACAAAAATGCAAATAGTGACTTACCAACGTCAGTTTTTGAAAAGATTTATTTGTCAAAATAGAGCTTATGCACATGACGACATATGGCAGCCATACTGTTGTTGCAAACAATGAAACGGCGGCCATGTTGGTGTACGAAATCAATCCTGTGAGAGTTTAACTCTTTTCTTGTGTAAACATTTTCTTTTGGTGCAATAAATTTGCATGGCTGCTTGACACGTGACTGCATACGCCCTATAGCAAAAGGGAGCTTATGGGTTATGCTAAAAAAATTCGTGAAACAGTTAATACAATCTGTAAATTTGATAAAATGGTTTTAGGTTGTTAAATTTCATTTTTAGTGCACATTACCGCTGTATAGTTTTATTGTGGTTTCGACGAGTTAGACGCGTGTCCAGGTTCCCTATTAAACGGGAAATCTTGAAAATAATACAACGATGTTTCACACTAGCATGCCAAATAAAATAAGTTGGTGCAATAAATAACGTGTTATACAGAGATAAGTCTGTGATATGATATCCACTTAAACATGCCTTTTCTTATGATATTCGTGCGAACAAACGTTATAAATAATATATACATATGATATTGACTTGTTCAACAAGCTATTACACGAAACATAATAAAAAAAATTAAAAATCAAAAGTTAAATATTGACCACATAACTATGAATAAATATTCACTCGACTGCGACCTCGTTAAACTTAAAAGCCACAGTCTTAAATAAGATGCACTCTACAAATGATCTATTATTTCTAAAATTAGTCTTTCAAGAAAACTACCTCCCGTCCCGCTCTGTACTCGACCCGCTACTCGCGGGTGAGACTAAGAAAAGTTCCGTAAAAAGAACGTGTGTATTAAATTTTGTCCAAGCATTTCTCACGCCGCCAAAACAGCTGGCTAATTGACACTCGACAGTAAAATTAGCTTCTTTGGCTTTCATTTCCAAGGTCTGTTGTACTTCCCGCCAAGCAGACCCTGGAAACAAACACTACAAGGCTACGCCTGCGAAAAAACCATTCGCGGTTTGAAAACTTCAACGGCGAATTTGTTTAAAACACAACGAACCTGTGTTCCACACAGGGCTGAAATATTAATTTTTTGCACTCGTCCTACTAAAAATTAAAGTACAGTGGAAACCCTCCTAAAGTACAATCTCTATGTTACAGACAATTCACTTGTTTCAAGGGAGAGCAGAACACATAATCTCTTCCTATATAGTATTAAGCCGTAATATGCACGTTACGGTGACTGAATTTATATTAGGAAAATATCAAGAAAGCTACAAGACCAGAAGAGTGGAAAATTGCAAACGTTTTATTTACTCTGACGTTTAAGTCTGTTTCAAGCTTTGTCCAGATCTGTTGCAACACTGGAGCGAATCCTTCATTTTCTTTGGCAGTTGCCAAGTTAGCCACCTCAACCCTAACAAACAAATACCGGACGTTTAGAAAGAGAGAACAAGAAGAGGATACAAAGGTGAGATTTGACAAGAGGGGGTGGGTGGGGGGGGGGTGGGGGAAGGGTTTTTCTGCCCATGTTGTCCAAGAACCGGCCGACATTTCACCTTCAAACACAGCGCAGTTTTCCAAGCTCTTTTATCGGAGCCTTGAAGGTGTCTCTTTATGTCGTCGAGCTTTACAATGATTCCAAAGTAACGCTATCAAATTCTCCCCGACTCCTCACTGATAGTGTCGAAATGCCCCACCCCCAATCAACCCACAAACCACAAATTCTTCCGGGAAATGTCTGGGAGGCTAGCAAGGACTCTAACCGGTGGCAGATCGCCCCAACTCCGCCAATCCCCCCCCCCCCCCCCCACGCAAAAAATTAACTGCCAACTTCCCGGAAGATATGGTGATGTTTTCTCATAATGTATCAATACACGAGACTGTGTCATACGGATATTCCGAACACCGGGAAGAGAGTTGAAAAATATGACGCGCAGCGGAAGTATTTTTTGGACGACATTCGAGGTACCCGGTGTTTGGGTCGTCGATGACACACTGTCTCGAGTGGTTTGATGTAATCTTTCTCAATAGAAGCAAAAACTAAGGAGAAAACAGCGAAGTAAAATCGTCAAAATCTATGCTACTAAAAACCGGGGGGGGGAAGCCAATACCTCCTTCACGGTTTGTGATTGTCCTTCTGTTTTAACTTAATGAATTATTAATTAGTTTAGGAGTGATACACAAAACCTATCACATGCTTACTACATAAAGTAACATTTAGACTATATTCCACGCTTCATAGTCTATGCTGCGGGAATAACGAAAGTCGCCATCCTGAGTGGTCTCCGCTACTGGTTGCCTGTCCCCCTTCACGGGTGGCCTCTCTACCATTAGCGGGGGGGGGGGACAGCCCGTTTCATAGCCTAACAGTGTCTCCTGTAACCCTGCTGGATGTACCGGAGAACGTCGGGCCATCTTTGTGTGTCTCGTGGCCCCGGCGCATTGCGCCAGCGCAAGATTCGTAATGGGTGACGGGCCCAATTGCGCTAAGCAGGACGGGAAGGTAGCCATAAAAGCCGTGAAACAGTCCCATACAGAGAACTACAACAGAAAAACAACCTAAAGAGAAAAACAACAGGGTAACTTGTAACTACAAGCACAACGACAAGGGGACCTTCGTGTCATGGTCCCCGTACTTGGTGAGACTGAAACCCTGACTTTTAATAGTCCCGCAATCGAATGAGAATACGTCCCTAGCAATGGGCCCAAATTCTATCTATGAGACTTCGTACTGCGGTGAATCTCCGGTAGTTGTATTCATCAAACACTATTCAGTACAAAGATCACGAGAAATAAAACTACTTTAAGATTTCCATGCAGACGTGTTTCCATAGAGGTAACTGGGGAATTAACAGCTATTTTTTCTCTGCCGAAAAAAGAGTGTCTTTTCTTAACTTGAAAGGAAAGAAAAGCGAGTTCTTTTCTGACTAAAGTTGTGCCTATTTTATTAATTTCCGTCATTCCAACTGAAAATAGAACCATGCACTGACGGAATTTTTGTCAAACTTTGCCTATGATTGTTTAATTATAGAACTTTAAATTTTGACAGCTTGTTTTGTGAGTCAACAGCACCTTGTTTTTCACCCACGTCTACATATGCTCCATAATACCACCATGATTATAGTCATGATTGTCTTTGGCGGCTAATTTTTCGTTTTGCTGAGATAGACCTTTTTCGCTTGTACATTTTGTTTTCCCAATACAGATCATGTGATGATACTCAGGAGATTTGATCCTTTGTCTTGTTCATTAAAAAGAGTACATGCAGACATATTCATGCTTGCATGTACCCTTTTTAATGAACAAAACAAAAGATCAATCTCCTGAGTATCATCACATGATCTGTATTGGGAAAACAAATGTACAGCGAAAAAGGTCTATTGGCCATTTTTTTTACTCATCAACTGAGGGCAAATTGTATTCACTTCATTTTCAAAACAGCAGGAAAAATAGTGACCAGCGTCGCTAGGTACTTTGTTTTTGCGAACACATTTTACCGTCCAGTAACTGGCACGAGGGTTCCAGCTGTGAATACAAATGCTCTGCCATCTTTTTTAATGCGCTGAGCGCTGTATCGCGCGTTGAAATTATGCGCATGTGGGGATGTCGCAATGCGCATACTAGTGAAATGAGTCCTTAAGTATTTTCATCACTAGGGAAATTCTTGTTTCTGCTTCATATTTCGAAGGTGAGATTCCGAGCTCTGTACTGTGCTAGTTAAAAATTTCTTAAACCTTCGCCCCTAGGCCCTTTTTGTTGCAAGCGCTGCTATAACTATAACAAGCTTTCCTAAACATAAATTTCAATTAAAAAACTTAGAAGTTGACTTCGTTACTTATCTCCAACGCTGGGTAACACATCCTTGCCATTAAATCACCTTATATATTTGACTAGTCTACTACCTTACCTTTAAAAAAGGTCTTGAAATCGTACGAGTTTGGAACAACGCCAAAAAGCATTACGGCTAAATAAAAATGTAGCGTGAAATCCTCCTTCCAAACCGGTCCTGGTCCGACCTTTATCTCGCCGCGTGGGTTAGCGCGGGGCTCGTTTCTGGAAATTAAGCAAAAATCAGCACTGCCTCTAACTCAAGCTTGTAATTTGAAGTGCGGCTGCGTGGACATTTAACACTGAACTACGAATCACGGCTTTCTTGGTGTTTTTAGTTTCATGACAATGACTGTATGTATTTTTTTCCCCCTTTTCATTTAGGCTCCAAAGCTATATTCCTACAGGACATTTAGTTGGACGAATTTCACTACACTTAATACTTATATTCCGATTTTCTACAGAGAGCATTTCCAACCTTGAACTCGGAATTTGCTTCCCACTCGAACACGGCAAGATTTCTACATATATAAATACAGATTATTTTTGACCATAATCAGCTTTGTTAAATACTTGCAACTAAACGACTTCCTCCCTGCTAACAAAACAGTATTTTTGACTTCAAAAGTACGAAATTATTACTCGGCCACGGTAACTTTCGACTTTGGACGCAATGTCTTCCGACAGTTGTTGACGTCACTGTTACATTTTGCCTTTTATTAGCATCGAGTTTACCATAGAGAAAGTACCTTCGTCTTAAGGCATTTTAAAAATTTGGACTTCCAATTTTAACGAGCGTGTTTAACTTAGGAACTCCGAAGTTTTTAGATCTTTTTGTGAAAATTGGAACGAGTATATTGACTTGAAAAACTGGAAAATTTTCTTGGTGAGAAAAAGCGCTAATGGACTATACATTCGATGAGTTCTTAAACCGGCATCACACAAAAAGAATCTACCACGTCATTGCAAATTTCTGGGCGAACAATTAATCGCTGCATGCCCTTTTCGAAGTCAAAGTTGATATTTTTGCATGTAACGGATCAAAAGTTTAAGCTCTTAGCAAATCAGGCAAACATTGTAACACACTTTCGCCTATACATCAACTACGCAGTGAAACTATTCTCGTATCCAGACCGCACTCTGTTCCACGTTAAAAAGTGAGAGATCAGGGTTCAATATTATTTCCGACTATGACTTACGGTATCGTGTTCCAGGTAGAATCATAAATGTGTGAGCCACGTGAGAGGCGTAATCCACAGACAACCCAACTGCCAGGACCAGGATAATGGTGGTCACAGTATCAATTGTTAGACCCCAAAAGTGCATAGTGCCTGTAATGTTGACCTACAAATAACCAATAAAAATATTAGTCATACCACTTAATTTGTTGTAGAGTCCTACGTTCTAATTTGCAACTCACGCCTTCCGATTAGCCTGCCTCAATAGCCAATCACAGCAAATACAAACCACACAATGAACCCGCAATGAAAACACGAGCACAATACATTACACGTGACCGGCAAAAAGGGCGGGAAAACGCGTGCGACCAAGTCGCGATTGGTTCGTTACCTTGTAACTGATTGGTGGGATGGAAGGCACGAGATTTTTTAAACCAACACAGAGTGTACTACACCTGGCTTATTATAAACATTCTAAGTAAATCGCATGTCAAAAGTTATAAACCACTTACCAAAGTAAAGCCGACACAAGTGAAAACAAGAAGGCAGGCCCATATGTTAGCAAGGACAATCAGTGTGACAATAAACACTGCCATTAAGGCTAGAGCCATGTTACGAAACAGCTCCTCTGAAATCACCTAAAAGTAGACAATGCAAAACAAAAATATTTTTTAGATACTCTCTCATAGCTCCCGCTTTAAGCAACGGTTTACTGTATAAACTATACACGTATATCTCTCGGTAGCGAGATTCTAGAGAAAAAACTGGAGCCAAATAAAGTGTACTTCGGACTATATTATTATTTTCACTCGTACCTTATTTGTTTCCCATCCCAAATAGAATATCGAATACGGAAAGGCGAGATTCTCGTCTGAGAAGACTTCGTCCACTTTCTCGCGCAAGTCCTCCATAGCGTTTATCTCTTTCCGTGTTGTGTCCATATCTTTGTGTCGTAAACTCAATCGAGTGGCCTGGCAAATGAGATAAACTTGGTCAATGATCATCTCAATACCTTGTTTTATACCATGCCATGAAAAAAAAGAGCCAATCAGAAAACAGGAAAACCGTTGCATATAACTTGTATAAAACCAACAAAGAAACTTTCACAAGAATTTTTAAAGTACGCGTCTTTTTAAGGTGATCTCTCAGTGTGGCACTGCCCATCCCAACTGTGCACGATTTTCGCCGCAATAAAGCGCGAATATGAGCACCTGCACGCATCGTAAGAGATTTCGGATTTTTCCCCAAGCCAAGCTCGACAGCGAAATAAATGCTCGTTCATCTCTCAAACGAGCATGGTGACCTATATTTTTTATTGCATAAAATTGGTGTGCAAATTATAGCCTTTCAGCTAAAAAAAAAATTAAGAAAAAAATTGTTCGAAAGGAAAAAAAAAGATATCGCTGAAGGAGTGCACGTAACCGTTTCGTCAGGATGCGAATTATGACCTCGAAAACAACAATTCGATTTCGAGGAACGTTTTGAGTCAGTGTCGTTTAGAATTGTGTGATGTGATCTCCGCCGAAACATTGGTGTAAATTGTCGACATGAAGATAAACTAAGTTTTCGCGCGAGTAAAGCAATTTTCCACATACATGTATGGTAGCTCTGCAATACAGACATTTAACAGACCTTTCTACCTTGCTTAAAATTACCCTAAAAATTATCTTAAGATTGAAAAAACACCTTTTTGCTACATGAAAAAAAGTCTTACCGTGATTTCTGGTAGAGGCCCCGTCCCATTCTTCACGCGGACATCTTTACGATAACTGACACCAGGCCCCTTAAGAAACTCGTTCAGCCACAAGTAAAAGTTTGCTTCGCTCGTTATCTTCCCTGATATGAGATAAAAATGCAGTAACAATAGCAGCGACCCATTTAGTCTTACACCTAAGTGCTCTGCTTTGCATACGACCACAGACGTTGCCTCTGCTTCTGAAAGTATACTCCGCGGTCGGAGGGGGCGTTTATCCACCTCGGCCTTCGGCCTCCTGTGGATAACACCCTCCTTTGATCTGCAGAATTCATTCCAATATCCTACGAAAGCCGAATTCCATAATTGCTTAAATCTCTCCCAAGAGAGAGAGAGAGAGAGAAAGAGAGGGGAGAGATTGCGATAACGGATGTGGGGAGACTCTGCTATGATTTAAGATGGCCATCATGGGAAGTTCACAAGAGTGTGTTAAATTTTCTTCATATGTCTAGCGCATGGTCACCAGGCCTCAAGAGGAATTGCTAAATTCTATGCCTGTCGCGCACATCATCCCGATACCTAGGGTTATTTAAGTAAATTTTAAGGGGGGAGAAACTTAACTGCAAGTCTGCTGCCGAAGGAAATTCAAAACCCCTTTTTTTTGCTCTGAAGTCCAGTGGGCATCAAAGTTTACCTGATTGCTCGATCTCACGTTCTTTTAAATGTTTCGAAAACATGCCCATATTTGGTATGTCACGGACCACAGTAGGAAAATGTCTAAAACCTCGGACTGAGTGGACGTTGTTCAAATATAACATAACGTGTTTGCCAAAACACGGATTATCTACAACATTGTAGCAGCGGTTGAGGAAATGTATACAATATTCGAAAATTGTAGATCTTTAAGTGGCTTTTATAGACCGCTAAGTAGATCATTAATTTTCGAAATAATGTACATTTTCTCAAACGCACTGCTACAAGTTTGTAGATAATGCCGTGGTTTGTGCCCCCCCCCCCCCAAAACGTATCATATGGTTTCATTTTTATATTTCGGAAAAACGATCCACTCAGTCCGCGGTTTTTCAGACGTTTTCTATTGGTGGGTCGACTTGGACAGTTACCCAAATCATGGGCCGTAGGTTGGAAACCACCGGTAAAACTTTGATTGCCCACAGGAACTTCAGGAGCCAAAAAAAGGAGGTTTTTGAGATTTTCCTTAGTAAACAGACATTGTAGTTAAGTTTCTCCCCCGTAAACTGAACCAAAATTCCATTACAAGGAGTAGTGCTCTGGTCGAAAGTACTGTCCAGCGCGTCTCCCGACGGGCCCACTTTATGTATTTCCTCATACCAGCTAGTCACTGGAGCTCGAGATCACATTAGTCCTACATTGGTTGCAACAGAATAAAGGGCCGCTGAAAGTTTGTTCATGCATTTTCAAATCGTTCAAACTTGTGCTGCGTAAAGAAAATTTTTAAAGCAATGCAAGACTTTTCGTTGCAGGGCTAAACATCGGCCAGAGTCAACACAGTCAGGCCAAAGTTTATTAACATTTAACTGTGACCTCCACCATCACGAAAACAGCCCTTCAAGCACTCAAGAAGGTCAAACTATTCTATGTGGAGTACCAATATTCTCTAGTTAGTAACAGTAACCACTTTGCCCCCGTTTATGTTAACAAACCTCGAACCACGTGGTGATTACAAGGCACAAAATAATGTCTTGTACTAAACCCGGTAAACCCGGTTCCTTCAGGGTAACCGTTTTACTAACAGAGCTTAATTCATCCAAGCAAGAACTGGAGAACGCCTGGAGGGAAATGGCCACGATGGCATGGCCTACGTTCCACGCGGCCACTTTCTCTTTCACACTTTTCCGTTTCTTACCAGCGAACTGAATGAAAGAGATCTTCTCGCCGTGAAATTATGAACATAATCGCCTCAAACAATTCTAGAGAACAAAAGTCAATGAGTTTGGCATTGGTCAACTTAGCTGATATTGTTGGAGAGATGTGCTACTGAGAAACATCTCCAGCTAAGTAGGAACCGCCGGGAACTTGACCCGCGACCTCTGGATTTCAGAGTTCGCTGTCCCTACCACTCGGCCCAGTGCCTGGCCTCAAACCCATTCTTACAGCTTTTGCATGGACTTTTTCCAACGTTTACTTCCATTTTTTATTTTGTACGTTCCATACCGTTTTCTAGTTCCACCCTGTGTAGATATTTGATGGAGCCCCATCCCTGGGAAATACGGCAATAGATCAATAATCCAAACTTTCAATTCAAGCTCAAATATAGATTCTCTTTACTTATTACCATACATTTCTTTTTTATATTCGTTAGAGAATTTGGTAGTTTTATCAGACAGTCACATTACACAACTCAGTCGGTTTCGTTCTTTTACCTCTTGTCATCTTGTTAGCTGGGAAGTTTGTCACTTTCCAGAGACCAGAATTCATTTTAATAAGCACCAAGATTCAAACCCATGTTCGTTGGAGCTTTTGATCCATGAGCCAAGTTCTCATTTCTCATTTGACATAAATCAGATTTGAGGAAAATTCTTGGTCTCTGTGGCTTTGACCCTCTTGGTCAGCACGGGGGGGGGGGGGGGCGAAGTTGGGACCTGACATACATTTTTAATTTTTTGAGCCATGGCAGCAAAAAGCTCATTTTGATTGTCAATCAGGCCAATATATATCTGAGTGAAATCGGACACATCTAAATGAATTAGAAGTTCGGACATTGGTAGACTTTCATGAAAATGGCTCTGATTCTCAGAACCAGAAACTGCTTACGTGCAGAAAATATAACTGTGTTGCTTTTTGGGAAGTCAGATCGAAGTATCACTTCCGCATACCACCAACAACTCGTGACCACACCTTAGAATTTGTGACGCTGTATTTGTAGCCCATAGTTATCAGGGGGTTAAAAATCCCACACTTGTGTCGAAACTACTGCCTCAGCATTATTTTTGTGTTTTCCATATTTGGAGATTGACACCGGAACAAAGTTCCTGTAAAGTGCGACCAACCAAACGATAAATCTGCAAAAGAACAACGGACAGTTGTTTAGAAACCTTTGTCACCCTGCATCAGTACACCCCTACAAGTGACTGAAGCTTCCAAAGTCAATGCAAAACGTTTTTGTTTCTTTTTATTGTTGGATCAAAACTCGGTCTCTCTGCTGTCTTGCCAAACAAAAATGGACAATTACTGGATGGCCTACTCAAAATCCTCGTAATTAAAACTGTGGTTCATTTCAGCCATTAGGGTTGTTGAG
>JAHPZR010054016.1:0-12059 GCA_019787425.1 Platygyra sinensis | reverse complement strand
TGAACAAATCAGAAGCGGCGGGCTGACCGTTGTACTTCACGGTGCCGGTTCAAAAGCTAGGACAGCACACGCAAGGGCTAGTTGGCTGGCTTAGGTGATTTCTCGATCGTATTTATTTTGGTAGCAACGGAGAAGCCTGCATCACCGAATCCGACACAATATGAGCCCGTTTTGTAAATTTTGACAAGTTACATCGCTTCGAAATGTGTTGTCGACATTCCGAATACGGTAGTTGGGGGAATATATATCCTTGAAGGATTAGGTGTAAAGTAAAAGACAAAGCCAGCTCGTTGTATTTTCGAATCATAGTTCGTGTCTAACCCTTGCTGCGGTTGTGGTGGTTTTCTTTTCGGTTACAATCTCGCATTGTGATTGCGTCGACGAAACAAAGAAAAATTTCCAAAATATTTTCTCTGGTTGGTTCATCGGTTTTTGTTACGGGTAAAAGACTGTCGTGTTAAAAGAGAATCCAGGGCATCCATTTTGTACAGCAGGGCTTCCTTTTTAATGAATATATCTTTAAAATTAGTTGTATTTAGTAGTTATCTGTATATGCTATGTATTTTAGCTGTAAATGTAATGTCTCGAAGATAATTAGCTCCTCTAGTTATTCGGAAATTCGAGATGAAATAAAGCTTATGCCTGTATGTGATGTTACTTTCAGTAGGGCGCGTGGGCTACTGTAATCTGCGACTCCAGTGCTTACCATATGGCCAGATAAAATGACTTTTCTCTTGAATATATAAGCCATCTAATTCTTACGTTCAATTGAGAAGGGCGGTTTGGAGCTGTGAGTAGGCGTGGGATTTGTCACATATGATTTAGGGGCCGACATATCTCTCCCTCAATGCCGTACCGGGAGGCGAGGTCGGTAGCAGAAACGCAGCGAAGGGCCAACTGCGTCCAAAACGCGATCCAACACGGGCGCGAAAATCCCGGGATGAATCGTTTGGTACGACGCTCCAGCTTCGGTGTCTGGAGGTACTGCGTTTTCCTCTCTTGTTCAACAAGCTTACAACAGGTCTACGACCATCCTCGGAAACCCAGAGGCTACTAGCCGGGGACGATGCGATATTTTCGGGCGAAAGTTTACTTTCAAGAGCTGGAGAGCCCCTGGGAACTTACTCTTACCGAAACCAGTTCCAGAAGTGAACGACTTCCGTCCCTCTGATTGGCCAGAAAAATATTTTTCTGGCCAATCAGCGAGGAGTTCTAGCCGGGTAACTCTGCCGCCTTCTTACACGAAGCAGTTTTCTTTATCGATCGACCTAGTTGCTTGGCCCGTGCAACGGGGAGATTATAATGGAAAGTTTCAGAAAAAATATTCAACGAAGCCGAGGAAATCACAAGGCTTAACATGGGGCTAGGAACCAATACTCTTCCATCAATTTTCTCGGCGGATTTATCGAAGGCATATCGTAAATTTTTATAGTTAATGTACGCGATTTCGACATAGTTGCGTGGCCCGTGCAACGGCGATTTGCATATCGTGCAAAGTTTCAGAAGTTATTCAACGATCGAGGCGAAATAAGAAGTAACCGTGGGTACTCGACTAGCTTTCCCCGCAACAAAAAAGCAACAGTGTAGAAATCGCGTACATTAACTATAAAAATTTACCGATATACCTTTTTGTTGAGGGGAAAAGCTAGTCGAGTACCCACGGTTACTTTTTATTTCGTCTCGATCATTGAATAACTTCTGAAACTTTGCCACGATATGCAAATCGCCGTTGCACGGGCCACGCAACTATGTCGAGATCGCGTACATTAACTATAAAAATTTACGATAAACCTTCGATAAATCCGCCGAGAAAATTGATGGAAGAGTATTGGTTCCTAACCCCATGTTAAGCCTTGTGATTTCCTCGGCTTCGTTGAATATTTTTTTCTGAAACTTTCCACGACAATCTCCCCGTTGCACGGGCCAAGCAACTAGGTCGATCGATGAAGAAAACTGCTTTGTGTAAGAAGGCGACAGAGTTACCCGGCTAGAACTCCTCGCTGATTGGCCAGAAAACTATTTTTTCTGGCCAATCAGCGGGACGGAATTCAACCACTTCTGGAACTGGTTCGGTAAGAGTAAGTTCCCAGGGACTCTCTCAGCTCTTGAAGTAAACTTTCGCTCGAAAATAACGCTCGCCGAAAATATTGCATCGTCCCGGCTAGTAGCCCCTGGGTTTCCGAGGATGGTCTACGACATGACTTGGGACCATTTACACGCGTACGACATTTTCACTTACAAAATTAAATATGCAAAAGTTTGCACCGGGATTTACGGAGCGAAAAAGTTCTAACAAGCGTAAACAAATATTTTAGCTGTCCTACGCTTTAAAAAACTTTCTAACGAAATGTTTTTTGCTTTAATCCGGTCCGTACTTTACGAGAAATGACTTCATGTAAATCAGTCAAAAACAACTTCGTCCGCCATTTTGACGCAAGAAAACCTCTTCTTCGTCCCCCACTCAGTAGTAAATTTGTCACAAAAACGTATGTTCTGTAGACTTCGGCTACGATTGTCGCAGCGTTTTAAATCATGTTTTAAAATATTACGACAATTTTTTGACGTACACAACAGTCGTAATGGAAAACGGTCAATGGAATGCACTTACTACCGTTAAATGTAAAATCTAAAGTAACCTAACATAAATTTTTCTAACGATTTGACAATTTACTGCGGCAGACACCGTAGTCGAGAGTAACCTGCGATCAGGCGTCCCTTGTATTTTTTGTCGCGGTGGGAAGGTACGCCTGATACAATTACTTGACTATTATATCTATCAGCGCGAATGTCGGCGATGCCGTCTCCAATCTCGTTCCCAGAGGCCGCGATCCTTTTGGTCAGTGACGGGGATCCTCTGGTCAGAGGGGATTTTGAGTCCGCAAATCGCGGACTTCCGGTTACACTGCGCAGAATCAAAGGTAAACCCAAGATCGGACCCCAAGACAATCTCGTTCCCGGAGCCTCGTTCCTCTTGGCCAGAGGTCAGAAAACGAGAGCTCTGGGAGCAACCATTTTGAAATAACAAAGAAAAATAACCGAATTCTGCCCATCCGGTTTCACGCAGTCTGCATCTATGGCGCATGCCTGAAATGGTTGCTCCCAGAGCAATCTCGTACCTCGAGTCTTCGTTCCTTACTACGCATGGGCTTGACAAAACGAGCGACTCTCGCAAGATCCGTTCGAGGGACGGCTTTGATTGGTTGTTCAAAAACAATGCAAATGACCGGAAGTAAATCAGGAATCCAATGTGGCGAAAAAAACGCCAAGAAAAATTATCAGAATTATCTCCAAGCATGGTGTTGCAGGTGCTGCAATAATAATGTGTTCGAAAGTAAACACCGTGTTGACCTTTACAGGCCAAAGGTGACGAAGAAATCAATTTTATTTCTGCTGTAGAGGCTTGCAGGACTTAAATGTGACAAACGATGGAATGTCATCGAAGGTAATACCGTCCCTGCTACGACAAGATTCTGAGGCAGCAAAATGTTTGCGCGCTCTGCAACACAACGACAGTCTATGATTCGGTTTAAAAAGTGTAAAACTCTATGCGAAAGTCCTTCACAAAAACCTGCATCTGGTGGTCCAGGTAAATACTAATCCGATTCTAGACTTAAAATACTGTTATGAGTAAGGCTTATATATTCCATTTATTAAATTATCTAATTTACTTTTTGTTGTTATTGTTGTTGTCTTAGTTCTGGCACACCTGTTGTTAATTAACAAATTTAAGTGCTAACAAGGAATTTTGTTTCTTAACCTACGTGTAATATAAATATTTACTTAACCTTTCCTTACACAATATGGAAATTAAAGCTAACATATCCATTCTTAAAAGGCAATAAACCCCTAAGACCCCTAAGGGCCCAAAACTTGAAAACAAAGACCCCCCATATTTTGGGGGGCTCCCGCAAAATTACGGACAGCTGGTCGCCAATGCGACTGAAAGTTGAGCGCTGGTGACAAGAATTTTGCAGTTTGAGCTGAGGCTACTTTTAGCGTCGTCTTTGACTAGCATTCGTTTTTAAATCGAAAACCATTGTGTTTTGTTTCAAGTAAGAAACTTACCTCTTGTCTCTTCGAAGTTTTTAACTTCCACCAAAATAATTTAGATCAAAAATGAAGGTTAACTGCCCCCCAAACGGTTCAAATCCATGCAATGCAATAGAGATTTAGCGCCGCCATGTTTTCAGCGGTTCAACTGCTAGCTATACCGTGGGCACACGACAGAAACAAGGGCTCTGGTTTTCGCTCTTTTGCGTTGCTTCTGGAAGGCTCCAAACTAAGAGAGCTATCTATTTGACGAAAACTCCATTTCAACTACGCGTTATTTTAATGCCTTTTCACGTGGAATCTGACTCTTGCGATCATTCAGGAGTAGGAATGTTTTTCATGCGAAAAATCGTCTTGAAAAACTACGCGTTTTTGTGTTTCGCTGATGATAATGATGAAATAAGATAAGTTTTTTTAAGGCAGTGTAAGAAAGCTTGGGCGAGTAGGAGCACAGTAGAGTTGTCAGTTTGTCAATCTCGTGAGCTAACCTTGTGTTCTCTACTGGAGAAAAAAGGGCAGAGGGTAGTACTGTATTTCAGAACTACACCCCGTCCCTCAAAAAATGTGACAAGAAGAAGAGAAAGTACAAACAAAAGACTTGAACTTTTAATTTAAAGTGTTACGATTATTGTACACATGAAAAATTACAAGCAAAATAAAAGGTAAAAAGAGCGATATTTTTCACCTCACAAGAAAGTGATTTTTTCCGGGGGCGACATTTTTCCGGAGCTACTGTTAGAGGCCGGGAGTACTAAGCTTCGCCAGATATAAAATGTGTTCGCCAAAAGGTGTCAATAACATTTTTTCTTCCACAGCGAAACGCAAAAACGCGTAGTTTTTCAAGACGGTTTTCCTACTTCTGAACGATCGCAAGAGTCAGATTCCACGTGAAAAGGCATTAAAGGTCATTAAAATATCGTGTAGTTGAAATGGAGTTTTCGTCAAATAGATAGCTCTGTTAGTTTGGAGACTTAACATTTTTTCCTCACTGCCGTCAAGACGAAGCCTTCCAGGAGCCACGCAAAGAGCGAAAACAGAGCCCTTGTTTCTGCCATGCGCTCACGGTATAGCTAGCAGTTGAAACCCCTGAAAACATGGCGGCGCTAAATGTCGATTACATTGCATGGATTTTAACCGTTTGGGGGGCAGTTAACCTTCATTTTTGATCTAAATTATTTTTGGTGGAAGTTAAAAACTTCGTAGAGACAAGAGGTAAGTCTCTTACTTGAAACAAAACACAAAGTTTTTCGATTTAAAACGAACAGCCAGTCAAAGACCAAAGACGCTAAAAGTAGCCTCAAAATGCAAAATTCTTGTCGCCAGCGCTCAACTTTCAGTCGCATTGGCGACCGGCTGTCCGTAATTTTGCGGGAGCCCCCCAAAATATGAGGAGGCTTTGTTTTCAAGTTTTCGGGTCTTAGGGGGTCTTAGGGGTCTTTGTTTTCAAGACACCCAGCTTTACACAAGTTTTCAAGAATCTCCAAGTTTATGCGTCGCGTGGCATAACACTGCTTTACGAGACCAGGGAGATCGGGGTGTATGAGCCTTAGCCAAGTTAAAACCACTAAATTTTCGAGTGTGGGGCTCAGTTCCTCATCAGCTGTAATCAGGTCACCGTGGTGGGTAATGTTGCTATTGGCAATAAGGAGATTATCTTCTATGAAGGACATTAACCGCTGGAATAAATCTTCTGGGCGTTCATCGGCATCAAGCTTGATGTTAGCAAAATCGAGAAAATGGGCACCAGTAGACTGGAAGCCATAGTGAGCCCTTATAGCTTGCCAAATGGACTTGACGGATGTGGAATTTTTCACCATGGAATTACGTTAAATGACAGGGCAAAAATTTGCTATTTGACCCAACATGAGCTCCAAGTGCACGTTCTTCTGATTAGCGGTACGTCGACGAGAGGTTGGGACGTCTTCTCCATCAGATATAAGTCCTCTCTGGAGGGGAGGTGGATGACTTTTTGAGCCACGAAAAATTGTCTGCTAAAAAGGGGGCGAAATTGGCGTCCAGGGAGAGGGAATACTGGAGATTCTGCCTCCAGGCTTCGAATGTCGTAATGGTTTCGTTCTTCGTGAGCGACCATTGCTTTGGAGCTCTGTTGGAATTCATATTTACTGTAACAATAAGGAACAATGAAGTGAGATAGTGTGCTGCTCCGAGTTCACTCAACCACAGGATAGATTGACTCGTTGATGCTTGGATTAGCGAGACCACTCTCGAACTCTCGGGTTAACTAGTTTTCGGGGGCGTAGGTTAGTCAACGCTGCCACCACGCCAGTGTTAGGAAGACGAGAATGCCACAACGAAGTAAACTGTAGCAGCTTTAATACGGCTCAGACTAAACATGGCTGTCCGTAACACAACACGAGGCCCCGACATGCGCGCGCATATACAAAACACATTGCCGCAGGCACAGCCTGCTGGCGCTCGCCAAGATTTAGATCTGTGCGGTTTTTCACTCGCCCAAATTTATAGAGCTGTGTACGGAGACGCCAAACAGAAAGACCTGCTTAGTTGTCAAAACCTTGGGCAATAACTCATCTTTAACCTACTCGAGACCCTTATCGAGCCGCCATTAATGCCACGCGACGCATAAACTTGGAGATTCTTGAAAACTTGTGTAAAGCTGGGTGTCTTGAAAACAAAGACCCCTAAGACCCCCTAAGACCCGAAAACTTGAAAACAAAGCCTCCTCATATTTTGGGGGGCTCCCGCAAAATTACGGACAGCCGGTCGCCAATGCGACTGAAAGTTGAGCGCTGGCGACAAGAATTTTGCATTTTGAGGCTACTTTTAGCGTCTTTGGTCTTTGACTGGCTGTTCGTTTTAAATCGAAAAACTTTGTGTTTTGTTTCAAGTAAGAGACTTACCTCTTGTCTCTACGAAGTTTTTAACTTCCACCAAAAATAATTTAGATCAAAAATGAAGGTTAACTGCCCCCCAAACGGTTAAAATCCATGCAATGTAATCGACATTTAGCGCCGCCATGTTTTCAGGGGTTTCAACTGCTAGCTATACCGTGAGCGCATGGCAGAAACAAGGGCTCTGTTTTCGCTCTTTGCGTGGCTCCTGGAAGGCTTCGTCTTGACGGCAGTGAGGAAAAAATGTTAAGTCTCCAAACTAACAGAGCTATCTATTTGACGAAAACTCCATTTCAACTACACGATATTTTAATGACCTTTAATGCCTTTTCACGTGGAATCTGACTCTTGCGATCGTTCAGAAGTAGGAAAACCGTCCTTGAAAAACTACGCGTTTTTGCGTTTCGCTGTGGAAGAAAAAATGTTATTGACACCTTTTGGCGAACACATTTTATATCTGGCGAAGCTTAGTACTCCCGGCCTCTAACAGTAGCTCCGGAAAAATGTCGCCCCCGGAAAAAATCACTTTCTTGTGAGGTGAAAAATATCGCTCTTTTTACCTTTTATTTTGCTTGTAATTTTTCATGTGTACAATAATCGTAACACTTTAAATTAAAAGTTCAAGTCTTTTGTTTGTACTTTCTCTTCTTCTTGTCACATTTTTTGAGGGACGGGGTGTAGTTCTGAAATACAGTACTACCCTCTGCCCTTTTTTCTCCAGTAGAGAACACAAGGTTAGCTCACGAGATTGACAAACTGACAACTCTACTGTGCTCCTACTCGCCCAAGCTTTCTTACACTGCCTTAAAAAAAAACTTATCTTATTTCATCATTATCATCAGCGAAACACAAAAACGCGTAGTTTTTCAAGACGATTTTTCGCATGAAAAACATTCCTACTCCTGAATGATCGCAAGAGTCAGATTCCACGTGAAAAGCATTAAAATAACGCGTAGTTGAAATGGAGTTTTCGTCAAATAGATAGCTCTCTTAGTTTGGAGCCTTCCAGAAGCAACGCAAAGAGCGAAAAACAGAGCCCTTGTTTCTGTCGTGTGCCCCACGGTATAGCTAGCAGTTGAAACCGCTGAAAACATGGCGGCGCTAAATCTCTATTGCATTGCATGGATTTGAACCGTTTGGGGGGCAGTTAACCTTCATTTTTGATCTAAATTAATTTTGGTGGAAGTTAAAAACTTCGAAGAGACAAGAGTTAAGTTTCTTACTTGAAACAAAAACACAAAGGTTTTCGATTTAAAACGAACAGCCAGTCAAAGACCAAAGACGCTAAAAGTAGCCTCAAAATGCAAAATTCTTGTCGCCAGCGCTCAACTTTCAGTCGCATTGGCGACCAGCTGTCCGTAATTTTGCGGGAGCCCCCCAAAATATGGGGGGTCTTTGTTTTCAAGTTTTGGGCCCTTAGGGGTCTTAGGGGTTTATTGCCTTTTAAGAATGGATATGTTAGCTTTAATTTCATATTGTGTAAGGGAAAGGTTAAGTAAATATTTATATTACACGTAGGTTAAGAAACAAAAATTCCTTGTTAGCACTTAAATTTGTTAATTAACAACAGGTGTGCCAGAACTAAGACAACAACAATAACAACAAAAAGTAAATTAGATAATTTAATAAATGGAATATATAAGCTTACTCATAACAGTATTTTAAGTCTAGAATCGGATTAGTATTTACCTGGACCACCAGATGCAGGTTTTTGTGAAGGACTTTCGCATAGAGTTTTACACTTTTTAAACCGAATCATAGACTGTCGTTGTGTTGCAGAGCGCGCAAACATTTTGCTGCCTCAGAATCTTGTCGTAGCAGGGACGGTATTACCTTCGATGACATTCCATCGTTTGTCACATTTAAGTCCTGCAAGCCTCTACAGCAGAAATAAAATTGATTTCTTCGTCACCTTTGGCCTGTAAAGGTCAACACGGTGTTTACTTTCGAACACATTATTATTGCAGCACCTGCAACACCATGCTTGGAGATAATTCTGATAATTTTTCTTGGCGTTTTTCCGCCACATTGGATTCCTGATTTACTTCGGTCATTTGCATTGTTTTTGAACAACCAATCAAAGCCGTCCCTCGAACGGATCTGCGAGAGTCGCTCGTTTTGTCAAGCCATGCGTAGTAAGGAACGAAGACTCGAGGTACGAGATTGCTCTGGGAGCAACCATTTCAGGCTATGCGCCATAGATGCAGACTGCGTGAAACCGGATGGGCAGAATTCGGTTATTTTTCTTTGTTATTTCAAAATGGTTGCTCCCAGAGCTCTCGTTTTCTGACCTCTGGCCAAGAGGAACGAGGCTCCGGGAACGAGATTGTCTTGGGGTCGATCTTGGGGTTTACCTTTGATTCTGCGCAGTGTAACCGGAAGTCCGCGATTTGCGGACTCAAAATCCCCTCTGACCAGAGGATCCCCGTCACTGACCAAAAGGATCGCGGCCTCTGGGAACGAGATTGGAGACGGCATCGCCGACATTCGCGCTGATAGATATAATAGTCAAGTAATTGTATCAGGCGTACCTTCCCACCGCGACAAAAAATACAAGGGACGCCTGATCGCAGGTTACTCTCGACTACGGTGTCTGCCGCAGTAAATTGTCAAATCGTTAGAAAAATTTATGTTAGGTTACTTTAGATTTTACATTTAACGGTAGTAATGTGCATTCCATTGACCGTTTTCATTACGACTGTTGTGTACGTCAAAAAATTGTCGTAATATTTTAAAACATGATTTAAAACGCTGCGACAATCGTAGCCGAAGTCTACAGAACATACGTATTTTGTGACAAATTTCTACTGAGTGGGGGACGAAGAAGAGGTTTTCTTGCGTCAAAATGGCGGACGAAGTTGTTTTTGACTGATTTACATGAAGTCATTTCTCGTAAAGTACGGACCGGATTAAAGCAAAAAACATTTCGTTAGAAAGTTTTTTAAAGCGTAGGACAGCTAAAATATTTGTTTACGCTTGTTAGAACTTTTTCGCTCCGTAAATCCCGGTGCAAACTTTTGCATATTTAATTTTGTAAGTGAAAATGTCGTACGCGTTGTAAATGGTCCCAAGTCATGTCGTAGACCATCCTCGGAAACCCAGGGGCTACTAGCCGGGACGATGCGATATTTTCGGGCGAGCGTATTTTCGAGCGAAAGTTTACTTCAAGAGCTGGAGAGCCCCTGGGAACTTACTCTTACCGAACCAGTTCCAGAAGTGGTCGAATTCCGTCCCGCTGATTGGCCAGAAAAAATAGTTTTCTGGCCAATCAGCGAGGAGTTCTAGCCGGGTAACTCTGTCGCCTTCTTACACGAAGCAGTTTTCTTCATCGATCGACCTAGTTGCTTGGCCCGTGCAACGGGGAGATTGTCGTGGAAAGTTTCAGAAAAAAATATTCAACGAAGCCGAGGAAATCACAAGGCTTAACATGGGGCTAGGAACCAATACTCTTCCATCAATTTTCTCGGCGGATTTATCGAAGGTATATCGTAAATTTTTATAGTTAATGTACGCGATTTCGACATAGTTGCGTGGCCCGTGCAACGGCGATTTGCATATCGTGCAAAGTTTCAGAAGTTATTCAACGATCGAGACGAAAATAAGAAGTAACCGTGGGTACTCGACTAGCTTTCCCCTCAACAAAAAGGTATATGGTAAATTTTTATAGTTAATGTACGCGATTTCTACACTGTTGCTTTTTGTTGCGGGGAAAGCTAGTCGAGTACCCACGGTTACTTCTTATTTCGCCTCGATCGTTGAATAACTTCTGAAACTTTGCACGATATGCAAATCGCCGTTGCACGGGCCACGCAACTGTGTCGAAATCGCATACATTAACTATAAAAATTTACGATATGCCTTCGATAAATCCGCCGAGAAAATTGATGGAAGAGTATTGGTTCCTAGCCCCATGTTAAGCCTTGTGATTCCTCGGCTTCGATGAATATTTTTTCTGAAACTTTCCACTATAATCTCCCCGTTGCACGGCCAAGCAACTAGGTCGATCGATGAAGAAAACTGCTCGTGTAAGAAGGCGACAGAGTTACCCGGCTAGAACTCCTCGCTGATTGGCCAGAAAAATATTTTTCTGGCCAATCAGAGGGACGGAAGTCGACATTCTGGAACTGGTTCGGTAAGAGTAAAGTTCCCAGGGGCTCTCCAGCTCTTGAAGTAAACTTTCGCCCGAAAATATCGCATCGTCCCGGCTAGTAGCCCCTGGGTTTCCGAGGATGGTCGTAGACCTGTTGTAAGCTTGTTGAACAAGAGAGGAAAACGCAGTACCTCCAGACACCGAAGCTGGAGCGTCGTACCAAACGAGTCATCCCGGGATTTTCGGCCCCGTGTTGATCGCGTTTTGGACGCAGTTGGCCCTTCGCTGCTTTCTGCTACCGACCTCGCTCCCGGTACGGCATTGAGGGAGAGATATGTCGGCCCCTAAATCATATGTGACAAATCCCACGCCTACTCAAAGCTCCAAACCGCCCTTCTCAATTGAACGTAAGAATTAGATGGCTTATATATTCAAGAGAAAAGTCATTTTATCTGCCATATGGTAAGCACTGGAGTCGCAGATTACAGTAGCCCACGCGCCCTACTGAAAGTAACATACATACAGGCATAAGCTTTAATTTCATCTCGAATTTCCGAATAACTATAGAGAGCTAATTATCTTCGAGACATTAATTTACAGCTAAAATACATAGCATATACAGATAACTACTAAATACATAATTTTTAAAGATATATTCATTAAAAAGAAGCCCGCTGTACACAAATGAGGCCCTGGATTCTCTTTTACAGTCTTTCCGTAAAACCGTGAACACCAGAGAAAATATTTTGAAATGTTCTTTGTTTCGCGACCAATCAAATGCGAGATGTAACCGCAAAAGACAACCGCCAAACCGCAGCATGGATTAGACACGACTTGATTCGAAACAACGAGCTGGCTTTGTCTTTCACGACAAATCTTCAATTTGGTACCGTTTCAAAATACTGAAATTGTTCCTTTTGTACTTTTGTTATTTATATGCAAAGAATAGAATATGAATGATTTGTTTAGTGACAATTACGGGAAAGCGATTTTGAATCGAGTAGATAGGATCAGACAAGGTAGACAGCGCGTCTGAGAGCAAAAAATAA
>JAHPZR010054015.1:0-7500 GCA_019787425.1 Platygyra sinensis | reverse complement strand
CTTCCGAGCATGGTCGGACAAATCAAGTTCAATGTTGTTTCAACAGCAGTTATCTCTCCTTCAGAGTCAGTGTCACCGTCTGCGCTCAAACTAAAGGTGTTTTCCTTTTCAGTAGGAGACTCTGGTGGTATTAAAATTGGAGCTCTCTGCACCTTACAGTGAATTCAAATTGACTTCATGGTCTCAAGACCATTTCAGTTTTATTTAAGTTCAGAGGCAAATCAAGAGTCTACCCAGTCCATTGTATTACCCATTTTACATTTCGTTGCATGTCGGACTGAGTTACCATGCATCTTGACCTACGCCCACATTTCAGCTTGCTCTTTTCTGGTTATCTCCTGAGGTGAGGCAAGAAACTGTATGTGATGTTGGCAGTTTGTAATACGAATTTGAAGGTGTGTATATGTAGTACGCTGCTGTCCACTTAGAAACCCTTTTCACAGCTTCTTCAACTCGTGTTCCAAGCATCCTTGAATATTCACACAATGTACATGTGTCTCTCAACATGAAAGAAAGATCGAGTGCCTCCAGTCATTGGACCTCATTTTATAGTGACCAGGGATTAGTGACAAGTCCTGCACATGCTGTAAATGGATAAACATGCTCCAAAGTAACTCGAACAAGGAGTTTCTCGATCCCCGAAATAAGTGTCTCGACTAGTCATGGTTACAAAATGTTTATTCCATTCTCATTGTTGACATTTTTCCCATTCTCATTGATCAAATTCGAGTCTCAGTGACCTAAATTCCATTTTCCCAGGATATAAACAGGTCAATCCCAGTTCTGTTTTACCCCTTCACGACCCTCAAATAGGGATTGAATAGAATGCCTATAGGAGTTAAATTGAATGAACAAGGATTAAATTGAATGAATATGGAAATATAATTGAATTTATCAGGATTGAATTGAATAAATATAACAATATTGAATTTTGCTGCATCTGGCTTGGCATACAATGGCCTAGTTTGTGCTAGAATTCTTTCCTATCTCCACTCCCAGGCTCGAACCACTATTTCCCCAGAACGCTTTGTAAAAAACCTAATCTTGAGCCGAGTCTCTCCGCCTCGAGGCCAGCGGTTAGGTCCAGAGCCGGAAAGACTCTGGACTCGACAGTGTAAAAAGCCAGGGTGCGAGATAGTATTGTAGCCGGCTATTTCAGTCTAATGAAGCGTGTTCCTAAAATTGTTATTGATTATATTGCACTGTTGAAATTAACTTGCCATTTATATTTTTTGGGCAAATAAAATGCTTCACTGCAAAAACATACAGCATTTAGCAGTTACCAGAACAAGGACCTCCAGGCCAAAAGAACCATAACTTTTCCGAGTTAGCTTCATTACTAAAAAAATAAAAACAACAAAAATGATAATAATCTTTAGTGGTTCGGTAAAAAATTACATGGAAGATACTACAAAAATTAACATAGATGTTGATCAATAATATATAGAGATAAAGATTCTTCTAAAAAACTCATAGGGGCGAGAAGAACCGTAAGGTTTTCGAGTTAGCCCTATTTAAAGTAATTTATACAAAACAAGAGACTGAACTGTCAGTAACTTTTTATTCTCTACTTGCACAAATCCCATAATACACCTCTTTTACTCCCCAAAAATTTGCATAGGCATTGTTTTAGATTACTCTTGGGACATGTTCATGTCCCAGGAGAAATTGCAAACAATGAGTATGCAAAATTTGGGGGGGGGGGGGGGGGGTTAAAGAGGTGCATTATGGTATTGTGCAAGTAGTGAATGCTTCAAAAAATTATATCTCAGACAACCCCGTGAACCAGGTTGAATTACGCTGCGTACTAGGTACTGGATAGTGTAGTGAAATTTGTTAATATTTATGCAATGTACTGTGACTGCTCCAGGGCATAGCGTGATCGACACTTTGAACAACAGGGGAGCAACTGACTCGAAATGTCGCAGTTTGATAGATTTCTCCATATTTAAAAACTGAAGATTTCCTCCGTAGAAAAGCATCTCGGTAAGGGAAAGTTCATTTAATATGAAAAGGGGGGATGAAGATATTGAGGGGGGGCTCCGAACATTTTTAACACACCCGAAGGGGGGGCTCTCAAAAACTTGTTGGGCTAGGAGGGGGGACTCCGAAAATTTGTATACTTCAAAACAAACACATGAAAACATCATACAGATCAGATGGTTTTCAACTCAACAATTTAATGACCTGTGCGACTCGGCTTTATCATGTGGTTTACAGATCTATCAAATGTAGTCTCAGTAATTATTACACTCTTGTTCATCCAAAAAAATTTCAAAAATTAGAAATGCTCAAACTTTTTGTAACAAAACCACATTGATTCAACAAGATTTCAAAATCTGCTAACGGGAACTATAAAAACGACGACTCTGTAACAAGAAGTGTTTTGGTTTGTTTCCAGTCACTGGATGTCAGATCGAACGTACAAACTACTTACTACTTCGCAGCTTAAATCTATCAATTAAGTATTGGTTTTTCCCTAATGTAAATTTGACTGAGAAAGTGCACGTTTTCGAAACATTCTGTAGCCCATTTGAAAATAACTATTAATTCCTTCGTTACATAGCCAGGGTGAACACTTGCTTGATAGGAGCTGTTAATTGTTTTCTTCTAAATGGAGAACACTCGAGAAGAAGGCAAACACGCTTTCTCTCACTCACTTCAGTCGTCATCTCAACCACAGGTGTCTCATTCACGTACAATGCTTTGGGAGACAGCACCGTCATTCCAGCTTAATTTACGAAAAGCTAGGCACCATTTGTTATTCCCCAGTCTTCAAAACGCCTTGGATTGCATGGTATTGCTTTAAGACCATCCTTATGTTGCCGCCCTTCTGAAAGTGCAACACAGACTTGACAATACATTGGATACTTTGGCATCCAGTAGTTTCCAATAGCAGTTCCGGTAATATCGCCATAACCTTTCCATTTCCATTCCAGATATTTATTATACTCGGTCTCATTATTACTAAGATTCTTAATGTAATCAGCAAGAAGTTTTGGGCTCTTAAAATCACGGACTTTTATGACTGAGTGATTAAGGTATGGACCAGGTAGGAACTCATCAAGCTTGTCTGTAGCCATCACTATAGGAACTGAGCCAGCTTCCCAAGCATGGTGTAGTTGAGCATCAACAAAATAATCGCAGTCTTGGTTAAAAAATACCAAAGTAAACTTGTATTGTCTGGCCAGAATGGATTTGGCATCTCTGAAATCTGTGCCTTTATCTTTACCATACCTGCCAACCAAACCTTGTTTGTTTTTAAGACAGGCTCCATAAGAATCGACCTGCACAAATTTCATGAGCTGTCTCATGTATTCTGTTCGCACAGCCTCACAATTTGACATAGCTGCCATGATAAGTCCAGTTTTATTCTTAAAAGGAGTTGGTGGTGTTAAATTTGGTAACAAAACAGAAGGATCAGGAAAGTCAGAATCCAAGCGATAACTTTTCAGCAAGTTGAATTTGGACATAAACTTAGCATCCTTTAATATCGGCGTATGAACGGGGTTTTCTCGTATTTGTAAAATCCACGGCACAGAGTCTATAGGAGGAAACACATCTGCATCTCTTGCATGGACAACAAAGCCATCTGCCTCTTTTGCTCGAGATATGTCACTTGTTAACTCACAAGGTACTGGACATTCACCTTTCAGCCACTTCTCGTGTAAATCAAGCCGTCTTCCAAAAAAAGTTGACCAGTAAACAACGAGCCAAGGTTTTGTTCTGTTCTCGTATCTCCTTCTCGATGCAAATTTCTTCACGAAAGGAATGTTAACTGAATCTTTAATCTCAATTAGCCAGAAAAGCACTCCCAAGAATACCACACACACTAGGGCTAGCAACTTTGAAACATTCCCTGGCATTTCGCAATGGGTATGCTGTATGTGTCTCTTTGCCTATCTCTTATGTACCTGTTAAAAATAATATCATTAGGTAAGTCACATAGAATATGACAACCACAAGAACAAAGGCAAGTCTGTAATTTTCTGACTACCAAGCCTAGAAAGTTCTTTTTTTTTAGTGGATTATCATGTTCAATAAAACATAGAAGACTCACGGGGGAGGGGGGTTGGTGAATAAGTCTTTCTGTCGAAATTAATTCAAGAATAATTTCCGACTGTGATTCTTAACATAAATTTGTCAAGAACATGCGGGCGATTGTATAGTATGCTCCAGTTTGGCAAATTCATCAAACAGGCAACCAAAATAATTTTTGGAATCGCTTGGCACTCTGAACAAGCAAATAATTCGATCAAGGAGTTAAAATTTGTGCTTGACACTGACTTCTGATAACGTTCAAAACAACGTTAATAAAAACTTCAAAGACGTTTCGACCAAACAACTTCGGCCTTCATCGGTTTTTTAGTCAGAAGTCAATGTCAAGCACAAATTTTAACTCCAATGTCCATCTCTGACTGCAGTTTTAGTATTTTCAATTCGATCAAGCTTTGAATGAATGAGACTTTCCGTCAAACATAGGAACGCAAGGCGTGCAAGAGTAATTTTTTGTGACTTAAAACCCCTGGAGGTAGCAGTTGGACTCTTGACAGTTATGACAAGGGTTGCTCATTCACGTATACTGGTCAGGGATTTTATTCAATGGAGTTTCATATTCTTGTACAACCTTTGATGATTGTTGTCCCTAAATATTGACATTTCACGATTCTTCAGAACAACCCTTTTCCTTCTTTTTCTCCTTTTTACCTGATATCCCGACCAAATACTTAAAACAGACATGCTCTTTTCGAATACTACTTTGTCTGAACTCGTAAAGTGTAGACGACCTTGGAACAGCCCTCAGGTACGCTTTTAAATAAGCGTCTTATCTTTCTATTTTTCTGTATGAGAGCAGATTCTTGAAGGTTCTCAACATCGAAGGTTACATTTTTCAGTCATCCCTTTGCATCATCCGCTACACACGAAAATACAATATCTCGATCTTACACCTTTTAACTCATTTGCAAAGCATCTTGTTCCCTAAATAATTATTGTAATCGGTGGCATGCTTCTGATCAAACACATGAGCTTGATATCCCTAGCTTTTGCGCACAATCCTTCGTTAGATCTTTCAATTTTTTGTGGTTCCTAGTAATGCAGTTATTCGAAATGTGCAATAAAAAACATATGGTACGCTGCTCGTTTAAGAGTCATAACTCGCCAAGGTGCATCAAAAATCCGAGCAATTGTACCAATTAAGTGAGTTTTTATTTTTCTGAATGCCGCTTCGTTTCTGGATAACAGTGGCCAAATCCATGGAGTTACAGTCAAACTAAGTGAAGCGTACCCCTCAAGATTGCATTAATGAACTGATTATTTGAAACTTGAACCCGATAGTCGTTTCAATAATGCAATAATGAATCGATCATTCGAATATTGAACTCGCTCGTTCGATCCAAGAATAGGGCTAACGATATAATGATATAGGCCACCAGAAACAATACAAGTAAAACAAGAACATGAATAAAATATACATAATGACAGGCAGTATTATAAAACGAATATAGTAAAATGTTGTGTGTTATAAAACTAATGCTGACTAAAATTAAGGACGTTCGCGCCCAAAAACTTCCCACGCACAGATTTTTTTAAAACTTTGTTTGCAGGTGGAAAATGATAAGATTAGATAAAAAACGTAAAAAAAATCGGGGGTCACCGAACTCGTTTTGAAGATAAGGCGCTGCTCTGACAATAGCATTTCTAGGACTTCCGGTCATTCGAGGCAATTCTTGCCGGATTCATTACTATCGGAATATATTTAAGTTGAAGAATCATATCTAAGTTATGTGTGTTTAAAACAGCATATATAGACCTATTTGATAGATCTTTGCTACATATGTCATTAAATCAGCTAGAATTAGCCTTAAAAAATAAGTTACGCACACCTGTATCCACGTACCAATTCGACCCTATTTGAATAGTATATGAGAAGTAATTAAAACTTCCCACGTTCAGATTTTTTTTTGTTTTTTAGTATTATGGAAAGAATCAGAAAAGGAAGTGATCTGCCGAAAAAAAAGTGGGGGTCACCGAGCATCCAACAAAAATATTCGCACACAAAGTTACCGCAAAGGTCATCAGCCCTATATTTTGTTGAGTTTTCGACTCCGTGCGCGCGCTTGAAAATGACGTGGCACGCGCGTGACCAATGAATAGCGTGCGCACTAGAGATGCGCAGTAGCAATGGGCGCGAACGTCCTTAAATAACAATTACATTAAATCTCTGCTATCAATAGCAAAACAGTAGAGTCTTAGGTCCTTTTTGAACATTGAAAGTGATTCCCTCTTCCTAATAGATAATAGGTAAATTATTCCAAAGACGAGCAACTCTAGGAAAAAAAAAAGACGACCTAAATAATTCTGTTCTTGCATAGTTATATTAGTTTTAAAAGTTAGTTCAGTGTTCCTCAAATTATAGGGTTCATGCTCAGAATTATAAAACGGCAGATAATAAACAATTATCATTCGATGCAGTTTTTTCTTCCCTTCCATTGGCCAACAGGCCACCACGTGACCTGCAAATAACTGCCTACAAATAATGGTCTGCTCATGCGTAGTACCGTCTAAACGTGTTTTGCTGCAAATATTCTGACAAATTACGATATTTTGCTCGACTTCGTCCAATAATTGTTAATTATCATTCGACACATTGTTTTCTTCTTTTCTATCAGCCGAGAGCCCACCACGTGACTTGCAAATAACTGCCCACAAATAATGCTCTGCTCATGCGTAGTACCGTTTAAACGTGCTTTGCTGCAAATAATATTCTGCTCATGCGTAATTGGAACCACGTTCTCCGCTCTCGGGAGAAAATTGGCAGATCGCTTCCCTGAGCTGCCAGGAAGTGATTAAATATGAAAACGAACTTGGTGATCGAATGATAAAACAATCATTGAACTCGGTTATCGAAAAATATCGTGATTTGTCAGTGTCACGTAGATCAATTATTTGCCTCAGCCTTCGGCTTCGGCAAATAATTGATCTGCTCACCTTTGACAATTCACGATATTTTGCTCAACCTAGTCCAATAATTGTTAATTACTCCATGAGCGCGTGTTGGATAGATGATAGATAGCCAAATTTTGCAATAAAAATAACTGACCTCAGTGCCTTGCAGTCTTTTCTATGGTCATCTTGCGTTTCAGCACGATCCGAAACCATTCAAGCGATTCAGTATCGCTTTTTGAGTTTCCTCTTGTAAGAAGAGTCTACATACTCGGTTCTAAAGTCACTCCTACTCGAAGCGAAAAAAAAGACACTTAGAGCATGCCAACCACCCCAATTCCTCCACAGAATCATAGTACAGGGTTAAGCGCTCCTTTCCAGTAAAATTCCAAGCCAAATTCATCTCCACAGCGCACGCTACAATACAAAGCTCTCGATAAATGTATATTGACGGGTCAACAGACCATAAGTTGCGTGATCGATTCCACATTGCGATCGCTCTAATTTGTCACATAGCAAAAGTGATCAATACAAGTTGCGTGATTCAATCATTAC
>JAHPZR010054014.1:0-12655 GCA_019787425.1 Platygyra sinensis | reverse complement strand
ACAGACGACCAGTAAAAACTTATGCGTCATCTTCTCTGTTACAGGTCCAATCCACGCCACCCCAATCTTGGAGTGTTCGCTGCCTCACAAAGTCCCGAGTGAAGTTGTGTTTTTTTCAATCTTGTGCTCTGATTATAGCAGGGTTCTCCCTCCCAGATTCTGGCCAAGTCACCTTGAGCTTCGCTCCAATTGGAGATCTGAGTGTCGATGAGTGCGGTTGGTAACCAAGAATTTCCATGCAGAACCCAATCTTGCGGGACAACCTAATCGGGTTAAATACAAAAATAGGGTGAGATCGGGGCTAAGGCTAACGAACGCAGCATGAAATTTCATCACGTTGTTTCATACCAACGAAATTAATTCGACCAATTATTTTAAACATGGCCCCGAGGCTTAGGGGACGAAAAGATAAAGAAAATGCACACTGAAGCACTGGCGCTATGTTTCAAATTATAAACACAAAAGTGGTGAACAGACAATCTAGTGGAACTAAAGCAACCCGACGAACTTCGCAATGGTTTATCATGGAGGCAGATCAAATTGCTCATTCCCTTTTAAAGGTTCTACTTCATGCGACATTTCCCATCCTAACTACCGACGGTCCTCTGTAAGTAGCCTCTTCGTCAGGGTACATGAAAAACGGGTCAAACCGAGCTTCGGCTCAGTTCTGGAAGATCTCCGCCTCGCCACTCTTAAATTTCTTTGTAAAACTTTCGATGTGTTTTCATTTGAAAACTTGAGTAGGGCTGGCCCAGGACACTGTGTGGGTATTCATATCTGTATATTGAATATAAAGTACATTTGTTAAATCTACCTTTTCTAACTTCGCCATCTGTATCCAGTCCAAGGCTGCTTAGGGCCACGACAACAGGAAAGGGCTTTTGTTTTTGTTGTCCGGGAATACAAGAACTATCATTGGAGACAGCCATGGTTATTAAACATCCCTTGAAAAAAAATGTGATAAAAAGCAATACCGTTGACATAAAGGGATCCAAAAATATTTTTTGCTAGGGGCGCCTTTTTTCACCTTAGCTATAACCTTTGACGTTTCGGCGAGCTCGTAATTTCAGTTTTTTCAAAGTCGCAAATTCGGGTTGGTATGAATTGGTCCTCCGGTAAACACGATGTTGTTATCTTTTATCTTGTGCATTGAAAATCTGTTTACCTTTGCGAGCATTGAACAGTGACTCCTTGCTGATCGTGCAAACATGTGATATTTTCGTCGATGAGGGAGATTTCGTCGTGTTGTTCAGTTCACGAAAGTTCCTTTACTGACGCTTCCTTGGGATGACACCTTGTAGTTTGTAGAGTTACATCCAGCGTATCTCATACTTGTGACGCAACGATAAAAAAAATACCAAAAACAAACTGGGAGAATTCAAAAACTTTAACAACGTACCCTTAAGCTGCTTATTTTACCGCCCGTGTGAAAATATGATTGAGCGGGGGAACGGGGAAAATGGCCGAGTCAGCGTTTTACTTGCGAAGAAAAAACAGCGATGGCCTGGAACAAGAAAACTTTCAACGCCGATCACCTTTCTTGCTAAGCCCCCATTTACTGTCTGAAATGCCTACGGAGTGATTTTTTTTTTTTTTTCGAGCAGTTTTAAAGTGTCCTAACAGAGAGGCTTAATGCAACAGGGACTGCTTTTATCATGAAGTGTATAATCGCCAATCAATCTGACAGTCCAAGTTACATCGACAACTGTCTTCATGCTGTATTTATATGTCAGGTTTGATTAAAAGAAAAACCTTCAGGTCCAAGTACGAAACTAAGCCTAAAAAGATGTTTCCGGACAAACGCAAAAATTTACTTTGTTCTACATTCAGACTTAAACACTCCATACTTAAAAATCAGTTTTCCTAGCTACGTCGAACAATTGGTCGGTATTTTATTCTACCACAATCCCATAGGCCATCCATAAGCCAGGAAATACAAATGACATGCGTATGTAATTTTAATAAAATCCCCACCCAAAAAAATATTTTTTGGATCCGGTTTTTTTCCTAAACCGCTTTACCAATGTATACTCCCTTATGATGCTATGTATGTAAATACCTGCCAAGGTGGACTGCAGCTCTCTCAGCTCACAAGAAATTGTTTGATCACCAGCTTTGTTTCCTAATGGTAGTTGAAGTAGCAATGGTTACATAAAAGCAGGATAAAAGTGATAGCGGAATTGTGGAAGTAGCTGTTTTGTTAATCGATGGTAGATAGCTTATGTGTTATGATGGGGCGATATAATTCTTGGTTTTCATATGACGTAATCATATTCCAAAATTATATAGTTCCCTTCCTTCTGAGGTTTTGGTTTCATCAGATAAAAGACCCTATAGGAACTTGACATTTCACGATGTTTTAGCTCGATGGGGTACTTGCTATTGTAATAGAGCGCATTCGAATTTCAAAGTTTTTGCGTTGCGTGACATGACAATGGTGGCCCGAGAGGCTACGCGGAGGTCAAAAAGACGAGTTATCCCTTTAGGTTTTTGCCAACTAAACAGTGCTTGCGCGAGAAGAAGGATTTGTTTCAAGTGTGCGGATCTCTAGAGCAATAATGTTTCTGTTACTTCTATGGCAGCCATGGTTGGTGTCGCTCCGAAAGGGCACAAAAACATGGCGTCTCCATACAAAGCTCTATAAATTTGGGTGACACCACTTCTGCAAAATAACTCGCGAATTCATGAAAAACAAGAGAGACCTGATTGTTGGTGAGGTTGTTTATATATCAATCACATATCTTATCCAAGGGTTCTCCACTTTATTTAATTGAATGGTGGGGATTACGATTTTTTAGTTTTGAGCACAGTACCAACGTGAAGACTGGCTGAACTTTTGGGGGGGAAGCAATATGCCCGCGTGACCGCCCAGCGAACCTGACCCACTGCCCCCTGGCGACTAACTCGCTTCGTCCTGTCACTCGCACCCGACTCCGTCCCCCCCCGCCTGGCAAGTAGTACTCTGTTTATCCAGCTACGTTCCATCTCTCAACTTGTTGCTTCCACACCCGACTACCCTGTAACACATACGATATGCACCCGCATGAGTCGGTAGTCGACATAAGAACCAACATAACACTTAGCAAATCCTTATGTGAGCAACGTACTAACTGCTAGAGCCTACCGTTGTAGCCGACACATCCAGTGAGTACTGCGGAGTGTCGCAGGCGACGTTAACACATCGCAGACTGTCTAATAGCCTGTTACCTGTCCACATACTAACTATTGTACGCAATATCACGATCCGTTTGTGGATGCAACAATATAAATTGTTCATGTACTGGCGCACGGCGCAGTATGATATGCGTCCTTAATGCGAGTGCACACTTTGCTTCTAACTTGCGCATATAGACAATGTTAACGGGAGTTTGAAAGATGATCGCCGACATGATGTTGCACACTTGCGCACCGTTCTAACAATGAAAACTCGGCCTGGTGAGACACGAGGTTTGAGAACCACTCCATTCACCTTAAATTTTCATGTAATGAGATAAGTATCAAAGGGAAACCTCAGAGAGCCGTTATTTGTGTCACAAGGATGGCACGATGGCGTATGTAACACTGAAGTGTGACAGCTGGTGATAGCACACGAATAAAAAAATGTCGAGCATGATGTAAGGTCCTCGTTTATGCACTGCGGAGTCATGCTCAAAGATGGCAGTCAATAGATGACAATCGTGGCTAAGAACATTTCGTACTTCGGACAAAGGCAGCTGTGTCACACACATTATACTGCACGTGCTTACACCCGTACGACACCCCCCAGACCCTGCGACATCTTGAAACACCACAACAACTCCAAGATCAATGACTCACACACTGGCTTCCACCTACTGTATTATTCTTCACGATGGCCCACCATTGTTAGAATAGAATAGAATTCGATGCAAACAGAGACGACCTAATGCGCAGTAAACGTGACTCACGTACCGAGGGTGGTACCCTTGTGATGCGAGCTACAGTGTCGGACCGTGCTTGTAGTCGCCGGAGGTCACTCGCCAGAGTCATAGTGTGGCATGTGAACCCACGAGTGCAGATCGACACAGACTGCGTGCTACATATGTATTGCATGGTTCGATTAAAGACAGGCCATCAGGTCACGTTTACGAACTAGAACACTTACGCCAAGGCTCTGTGTCCATACAGACCGACAGCCGTCAGCGTTAGTTCTTTTCGCCCACACGGTCACCTGTGAGCACCTAAGAACTCACTATCTGTTCACCGTGCGCGCCTCGCCCACGCGCTATGTTACCATCTAGACTTACAACCACGACCGCACCGCGAACCCACACAGAGTCCACCGGTGACGCAGCCACCACTGTAATCAACCGTACCCCCGAAGCGGCACATTTGTCGTATATCGTCACGCCTCACTAGACACCAGCGATCATGAAAAGAGATGACCTCCGATCTGTAGCGTACCTTCGCTAGCCCTCATGTGAGACAACCTATCCGGTGCGCGCACCGCTGATTCGGACACTCACTTCACCGATCTTCAGTACTGAACAGTCCGTGTCACTGACTAAACGAAATGTAAAGAATACACAAGTTGGTGAGCGCCTGGTGTATGTCAGCAGGCACTCATAACACAGAGAGAAATACTGCACAACTATCGTGAGACAAACAATAGGCCACACTGATAAGACCGGATAAGTACCAGGGACATCGTAATGCAAGTAACCGCACTAAGAATAGAAAGTCCACCGGGTATGGTTAACGAAGTATTAAAAATAAGGATAAACAGAAACTCAGTGTCTGATGATCCACACTATCACGCGTGACCCCCCAACGCGGTTTGTTGTATCAGTGTGAAAATGAGTCAGTGCCAGCATATATACACATCACAGAGTTTACACATAATCGACGAGCAACTGTCAAAGGTGGCTGTTTGCGAATGTAGTACACATATATAGATGTCCTGCGCATCACTTGGCCCTCTTTGCAAGAACTACTCGGTGTAATATGTAACTGTTGCCTAAGATAGGCCAACCGTACACAGCAGTGTTGCATTAGAGCAGCCAGTATAGCATGTGCGGACACCGCATTGACACACGGTTGCGCACACAGGAAAACATTACGCATATGTGTTGTGATTATTATGGGGCTACGTATCACTAGATGTGGTCGCGTCAAGAGCCGACACGAGTCACCGTTCGTATGTTCACGCACCACGCAAGACGTTCTGTTCTCCACTGCCATTTTCTGGTGCGTTCCAGGGTTGAATTGCACCGTCAGGTCTTGAGTTTGTGCTATCACATCGCAGTTTAGCATAAAAAGTATCTTTACCAATTTAAACAAAATGTAGATTAATTTTCCATATAAACTGAATTAAACACGTAACATGAAAACGAAAACGAAGAAAAGAAAAACTACGAAGGAAAAAAGTAAGGCTGACAGATTACCGTTTTCCAATGTACACACTCTTATGATGCTTATGTATGTAAATACCTGCCAAGGCGGACAGACGCTCTCTCAGATCACAAGAAAATGTTTGATCACCAGCCTTGTTTCCTGATGGTAGTTGAAGTAGCAATGGTTACATAAAGTGATACGGAAATGGTGCAAGTAGCTGTTTTGATAATCGATGGTATTATAGCTTATTGTTATGATGGGGCAATATAGTACAACCAACCTGTATGCGTAGAAAAAAAAAATGTTAAAACAGGTCTGTGCTATTGAAATGAAGTTTGGTTGAATTTTTGAAGAAATATGACGGTTGACAGAGAGAAAAAAAGAATGAAAAAACTGGCCACTGGGACTTATAGATTAATACTGTCACTAGCACAAGAGCCGTCAGGTTGGGAGTAGTCTATTTTATGTGTTCATCTATCACTTGTTGATTAAAACCTACATTAAATCCTTAGGTGCTTAAACTTACTAGTGCCCTCTTCACACTCCTGTCTTACTACGAATGTATCAGGCACGTACACCTTCAGGAGTCTAGAAGAAATGTGTAATTCAGAAACAAAACGTCTCAAATAATTCAATCGTTTGGTTTGAAGAAATTAGAAAAATAACGTTCGACACTTGTAGCTGTTTTTTTTATGCTGTACATAGATTTAAATTCAATTTTCTCGCCTCGGTTTTTATTATTTAATTAGTTGTATATCATATAATTAATCTTACTAAGGTATATATTTTTAGCTAATTTTGATTCTAATGCTTTCATTTCACAGTTAATTTTCATATATTATTCGTTAACTCGACACACTAGCTGTATATGTTAGGAGCCTAACAAGCTCCAATTGATCGAGTATAAATAAAGTTGTTGTTGTTGTTGTTGAAGAAGATCGTATCATATTGCTGCGATTTTTACAATGAAAACTTGGCCGGAACATTTAGAACCACTATTCAGTTCTACTATTCTATTTGCTGTTATTTACGATAACAGCACAAATTCTCGCGCGCTCATAGGCGAATTTTTATCGTCAACAGGCAAATGAATTTAAAATTGTTGCGATGGGGCAACGAGCGAGAGCGGACAATTTCACAGTTTGTTATCGCAAAAACCAAAGGGACGTCAGTTTTTCATGCGTCTGTTCTGTCATAGACAATGGATTTCGTCATAACAATGTCAAAGTAGTCTGCGGAGCCACTCGGCTATCGCCTAGTGGATCCACAGCTACTTTGACAATGTTATGTCGAAATTCATGATCAATAACAGGACAGACGCATGAAAAACTGACGTCAATTTGTTAAATCGATGGCGTATTACTCTGCGTGCTTGAAACGATTGCCCTGCTAGTTGATATATTGCGGGCTAAGAAGTACAACTTAACAATTTTGCAATTCTTCGCTAACATGAAAAACCGAAACCGAAGAAAAATCTTCAAAGTAATAAAAAGTAGGACGAAAACTGAGAGAATCGAGCGAGATTTTTCACTTATTTGTTGGCCAAGGCAAAATCTTTATTTCTTCCCCAAAAAGAAATCCTTTTTTCTATAAATGAAAAACAAGAAAGAACAGAACTAACGTTAAAAACATTTAATTGCACCAAAGGAAGAAAAACATTTACAACGTATTATTTATTTTGTTTTATTATTCAAATTTCATACACTGTACGAATTCCGATTTTCTGATTGGTTAATTTGTACCACGTGACACTGGGTTGTGACGAAACAACCTCCTTGACGTCATTATCGTGGTGTAATAGCCGTGGTGTAAATTCAATGTACCACTGTCATTACACCATGGCTTCGGCTGACTCAAAGTTTGACGATTTTTATTTGCAGTGTATTCAATTTGAATAATAAAAATGTTAACGCACTCATTGCTCGTGAATTATCGGCATTTGCCTGCACTCGTTCATAAACTCGTTCATTGTTTGTAAATCCCGATAATTCACTCGAATTCACGTGGTCTCTGATCTATTTTTCTACCAAATTTCTTGAAATTCTAACGTCTGGATCGTTAGAAATCGCATGTTTCTGCTAAAGCAATCGGTGTCAATTTTTCGAGCGACTGCGCACGCGTTGCATTTAACTGGGTTCTTTCGGTAACAAACAAAAGCTAAAAATTGCTTGGTTCTTTGCTTCGTTACCTTTTCTACTGGCATATCTTTGTAATAAAAGACTAAGGCCATCAATACACTGCGTTCAATTATAGAGCAAAATAACACAGATAGTGCGGGTGTTGAGTAAATAAAATGATTGCTCTACTGGCGGCATGTTTGTTCTTTGAAATTGTGCACGTGCTAAATATTGCATCAGCAAAGGCATGCGCGAAAATTGTTTTCGGCCACCTTAAGCAGCAATGGCAACAACGTCGACTAAAAAACGGGAGCAACTACACAATACAGGGCCACTTTTGAAGGTGTATATTTAACACTTAATGACTGGTCCCTAGGGGAAAAGTGCATTTTGTTTCCCTTGGATCTCAACGTTACCCGAGACGAAGTCGAAACCATAAAGGTGTTTCTACCCATCGTTGGAATTCCGGGCTCGAATCCCGTTCAGACCTAGACTTTTTTTCAGGCTTTAATTTCACATCTGATGAAATAATCATCTATAGTTGTTACCGATAACACCGTTCTCAAAATTGTAAAAATTTTCTGACTGACGAATCAAGTGTAAGCCTGACATGACACTAAAACAAGTACGAATCAGCGGTGTTCAACATTAAGTACTAGGTTCTCTCGGTTTTCACGCCAATTCTATGCTAGCGTACTATAACGGTGTGAAAATGTCGAAGTAAGCTCAAGCGTCGATCGATTTTTTGAATGTTATTACTGTTTAAACTCTGCGTTGGCTCGGCAAAATCAATTTTATCATCACTTCTTGTCCTTGCGATTTCAAAGTAAACTGTTTGTGGCCGCATAAAGCTGCTGAAAACATTAATATGGCGGTGCAAGATCGAGACAACAACAACGGTTAAGCAATAATTGCAGCATTTTGTTGTGCTGTACGAACGCGAGTATGTTTAACCCGGGGTTGTATGCTTAAGTTTCAATGGTAAAGCAAAGATGGGTAGAGAATCCAAGGTGGTTCTGAGCCCCATGTACAGAATTTTTTGAAAGCTTTGCCAAAAGTTACATCTTATCCTGCTTATCACAATTCTGTAATAAGCAAAAATTCCACCCTGCCGTTTTTGAAATATAAGCGCTTAAAGTTGAGATTAAGGCTGTTTTTAGCAAGCCATAGTGTTGCTATGGTAACCTATTGTGTCACGAAAATAATATCAACGTGTTCACCAGTGATTGGGCAGTTTTTTGATACCATGATTGCAGCATCAATTGATAAAGAGTGGTTATAATGACACATCAAAATCTAAGTCTTCGAATGCGTTGGAAACTGTTTAGAACCACCTTAACTTTAAGATTTGGTTTGCAGAAATTGTTTAAGCCTAGTTAATTCACACTAGCGAGATGACAACACAGTTTCTACATAAGAAGGATGTTGTGTTTGCAGTGTGAATTTCCTTACCATAATAGCAACATAGAGCATGAACACAGCAACATAAGAGAAAAAAATTTTCCTTATGCCTTCATGTTTATGTTCACATTACTGACATGAGCAAAAAGTTATGTCATTTATGTCGCTTATTGTGAACCAGGTCAAGCCCATAACGGGAGTAAGGAACTAAAAAAAATAATTAAATTGCACAGAAATTTCTGAAAGTTTATGCCAAGTGGAGTGAGAGGAATACCACAAAACTTGCACATTCTATAGTCCATAGTTTTCCATAAAATGATAAGACAATCATTGTCCCATTTCTTTTGCAACCAAACTTTTTAACCTTGAAAATGATATACCTTGAAACTATTATTTTCAACATTATATTATTTTAACTCCATCATTCCTTCACGCCTTTGCTCCCTGGGATGGGGGGGGGGGGGGCATTCATATCAAACCTTCTGCAGGAATTTAAAAATACTATAGTTGTAGTCAGGCATGATAATAATAAGAAATAAAAAAAAAAAACTTTGTTGTCACTGACTAAAAAACTTTGTTTGGGCGTTTAGGTCTTTTCAAAATGGAGCCAACGGTCATTACGGGTTTGTGGGCAACATTGATATTGAATTGATTTAAAGTTCTTGCAATTCAATTCAATTCAATTCAATATCAATGTTGCCCACAAACCCGTAATCTGACCGTTGGCTCCATTTTGAAAAAACCTAAGGACAAATTTAGTAAAGACTTATCGACAGGAGCGATCTATAAAATCAATTGTAAAGATTGTGACAAAGTTTATATCGGTCAAACATCAAGGGCCTTAAGATCCAGGACCAGAGAACACAAGAGAGCGATTTTTACGGGAGACAGAAATTCTTTATTAGCCCAACATTGTAAAAAACACAATCATGATTTTGACCTTGACGACGTGAAGATCATTGACCGTTGTTCCCAATGGTCAAAGAGATTGTTTTTAGAAGCGTGGCATTCTATTTGCGAACCTAATGCCATTAATGAACACATTTACATTCCTGACATTTACAAGGCCCTTGGCAATCCCAAGTGACGTTTCTGCGGTTCTTTTAAAGCACTCATTTGCATTCGTAAGCCATTTTATCGCTGAAGAAGGTTATAGTATTTTAACCGAAACGTCCAAACAAAGTTTTTTAGTCAGTGACAACAAAGTTTTTTATTTCTTATTATTATCATGCCTGACTACAACTATAGTATTTTTAAACTCATTCGTATAAAGAATGGCTTGGAGGCTTTAAGACTAGCTAGAAGCTTCGAACGGGAAACCCTCGCGATCGCAAGATTCAAAAGCCACCTGAATTTTAATCACAGACTTAAGGAAAACAGAGTTCTTCCAGACAGTCTTCGCTTCAACCCACCTATCAAATGCAAAGAAGGGTACGACATTGACAAGAAAGCGGGTCTCGCCTACTTAAGATTACGTATAAAAAATTGTCATATCCAGATTCGCCGACGCCGCTACAAGCTGGAGAAGTTTCACTCCGATCTCCAGCAAACTCTGGACGTACACAGCATGGACATGCTGTTGCGCACCGTCGAACACACAGCCACTTTTGAATGGAAACGCAAGTCTTTGATCCGACAAGACAAACTACAAAGACTTCTTTACAACCGCTCAGACAACCGCCTGGAAGATCCAACAGATAAGTGGGTTGTCAACATATCTAGCAAACCTTTGAGTGACTTAGATAAAAAAGCATTGAGCCATGGTTTCAAGTTTGCGATTACTCCGAAGTCTGTTCCTGTAGCAGAAATCATATCATCGGTCGAGTCAGGTATAAAACATCTACCACCGGAGTCAGCAAATTTCATTCGAGCCAAGACTACTTCGATTTTAAAAAACAGCAAACCCTCGCGCCATCGCAACATTACAAAAGATGAACTCGAAACCTTAAAACGGCTATCAAAGGATACATCAATTACCATCCTACCAGCAGATAAAGGCCGTGCAGTTGTCGTGATGGACAGCAGCGACTACCAACAAAAAATCAATGGCTTGTTACAAGATCAGAACACTTACACGAAGATTTCAGATCGACGCAGGAACCCCACTCCTAGCACAGAGAAATCCCTAAACGCCTTACTCAAACAAATTAAAGGCCTAACATCAGCCCATGACCCTGCCGTGCAGCAACTCGATGACAAACTATATTACACACTCCGAAGCACTGATGCCACACCAGCTACCTTCTATGGATTACCAAAAATACACAAACAGGAGGTTCCGCTGCGACCCATCACCAGCTCTATCAACTGTCCTACCTACCAAGTGTCTAAACATCTAGCTTCTATCCTGAGCCCTTTACAAAACAACAAGTACACTGTTACAAATAGCTGCGACTTTGTGGAAAAAGTCTCGGTTTGTAACATCACCCCGCAGGAAATTATGGTATCTTTCGATGTGGTATCCCTCTTCACATCTATACCAACAGCCTTGGCACTCCAGGTGACTAAGAACAGACTTGAAGCTGATCCGACCATCTCGGAAAGAACAAACATGTCTGTTGACAGCATCATGATCTTGCTCGAATTTGTGCTTGATAACAACTATTTCATCGTTGATGGCACCTTCTACAAACAGATATTTGGCTGCCCAATGGGCTCACCTGTGAGCGCCATTTTGGCAAATTTAGTTATGGAACACGTCGAAGAGAGAGCTTTGATCTCCGCGCCTCACCCTCCTAAGTGGTGGTATAGATATGTTGACGATAGCCATGTCTGTATTGCCAGTGAACATCTTACAGAGTTCCACTCCCACCTTAACTCAATTAATCAACATATTAAATTTACAGTGGAAGAAGAAAAAGACGGATCCATCGCATTTCTGGACACCATGACAACCAGGAATCCCGATGGAACTATAAAAACTAAGGTCTACAGAAAAGCCACACACACTGACAAATACCTTCAATTCAACTCTCACCACCCTTCCCAACACAAACGCTCAGTAGCTAGAACCCTTCTCGACAGAGCAAAGAACATCCCTTCTACTGACGCATACAGATTATCCGAAGTACAACACGTGGTCGACGCCCTGAAGATCAATGGTTACACCGACCAATTTATTAGAAGCTGCCAAAGTACCACTCTTTCCACAGACCAGTCTCGAACTAACAGAGGTTTTGTCACGTTGCCATACCTTCAAGGAATTTCGGAAAAAATTGCAAGAACTTTAAATCAATTCAATATCGATGTTGCCCACAAACCCGTAATGACCGTTGGCTCCATTTTGAAAAACCCTAAGGACAAATTTAGTAAAGACTTATCGACAGGAGCGATCTATAAAATCAATTGTAAAGATTGTGACAAAGTTTATATCGGTCAAACATCAAGGGCCTTAAGATCCAGGACCAGAGAACACAAGAGAGCGATTTTTACGGGAGACAGAAATTCTTTATTAGCCCAACATTGTAAAAAACACAATCATGATTTTGACCTTGACGACGTGAAGATCATTGACCGTTGTTCCCAATGGTCAAAGAGATTGTTTTTAGAAGCGTGGCATTCTATTTGCGAACCTAATGCCATTAATGAACACATTTACATTCCTGACATTTACAAGGCCCTTGGCAATCCCAAGTGACGTTTCTGCGGTTCTTTTAAAGCACTCATTTGCATTCGTAAGCCATTTTATCGCTGAAGAAGGTTATAGTATTTTAACCGAAACATCCAAACAAAGTTTTTTAGTCAGTGACAACAAAGTTTTTTATTTCTTATTCTTCTGCAGGAAT